>VYXH01009515.1:154441-192731 GCA_013397275.1 Burhinus bistriatus
CGCTGAGGGGAAACGGCAGCGGCGGTTCTCCCTCATCGCGCTGGGTTTTGCGCAGGACCTGGCCTTACCCTGGGCGGGGAACGCCAGCGCTGAAGGCTGGGACCGCTGAGGGCGCGTCGTGGCACAGCTCGGCTGGGACCCCGCGCCCACGCGGGATCCCCTGGACTCCGCCACCCGCAGAAGCGGGGCCTGTGGCTCTTAATGACAGTCAAGTTTCACTTTCCTCCTATCAAACGTCTATGAAATCCAGCCTTTCCCGAAGGGGATGGGCTGCGTAGCTTGGTACAGTCAGGAGCAGCAGGAGTCTGATGTAATTAGCTTGGGATTTTTTTCGGGGGGGGGGGGGGGNGTGCGGGCTTCAGCTGCGCTGTTCGGGGTTCCGTCTAGTTGGGATGGAGAGTGTTAGGGCAGAGCAAGTGTTCCGCGGGTTCGCACCGCTACCCCTCACGTGTCTTTGCAATATGTTCTGAAATTGTTCGCATCCACTCCATTGCGTACTGCGTGACCGGCTTTATTCCTCTGAATTTGTGTGTGTAAGCAGAAATAATTTCCATACGGATACTGTAACCCTGCTAGACAAATTGCACAGCTTTAAATGCGTGGCTACGAAAATACTCAAGGACGGAGGGTTTTGCTCTCATGGACAGAGAGTTTTGCTCTCAAGGACAGAGGGTTTTGCTATCTGTTGTCAAGCAGCAGCAAACAGATCAGAATTTTGTAGCTCTTAAATTTATCTCTTCACATTTAATCTGTAGGCCTTGTAGCCATTCTACTATCTCATATTTTATTTAAAAAAAAAAAAAAAACACCAAACCAAAACCAAAGGCTCCCACAGAATCTGGCTTTCCCTGAATTTCCTGTTAAGTAGCTCCAAAAAGTTCATTTGGGGTTAGTTAACAAAGGAAAATTGGAAGGGTTCCAAGTCTATATTTCTGGAAACTTAATTGCAAGTCAGCAGAAAATTCAGTAAATAAACTGCTCCCTCACTCCACCATCTCAGAAGAATTATGGAAAGCAGTATTAATAAAAAGTTTTGAACAAACTTTGAACCTGGAGTCTTTATGACTTATTATTCAACCTTCCTTGGATTTGTCCGGATAGCTTGAATATCTGCCTACTCGAGTCCTGAATCTTACCTTCAGTAGGTAGCAGGGGTATCAGAGTGGCATTTCAGGTCTTTCTTAGTCATGATAAAAATAAAAAGCAACATAGAAACATCTGTTTTCCTTTGTGATACCCTGAAACTATTCCGATGGACTGTTAACCTAAGTGCAATATTTTTGTCTGAGAGAGAGCAATGTGTACTGATGTAATTTTTATCTTAGTGTTGCAATGCTGTCTATAAAAAAACCCTCTTTCATTTATGCCAAAAACTCACTGCAACCGCTATGAGTACCTGTTCTGAGGTCTGACCCCTGATAAGGACTTGTCCTGACTGACCTCACCCCTTATAAAAGGTATGTAATGAAACAGTTAATTCAGGTGAAGTCCATTTGGATATATATTTTTTTATGTAATCAGACTTCAGAAACAGTTTACTATTGTGTTTAAGTACAAATTTACTCCTTATCTTCCTAAAAATACAATTTATTTATGTTTGTTACTTTCAAACACTAATAAAACCAAAATCATAGCTGCCAGTTAGGGTAAACGTGTCCCCGAGTTTTAAGAATGGCAACAGACCTTTTCAGCTCAAAAGAAAAACCAAAGAAACAAGAAGAAGTGGTGACTCTTGTCACCTGTAGAGGTCTTGAGGGCTGTAACATTTTAGCATTAGACAGGATTAGTCAGGATTTATTTGTCCAAGTCTGCTGCTAGTGATTGCTTTCCTTGCTAGTGTTTATAACATCTTGCGAATTTTGCCATGCAGTTCTATCACTTTTGCAGAGTATTTTTGAGCAAGATGAATTTCAGAGTGACTCTTAAGTGACCATATCCAGTACCTCACAATATTTGAACCACAAAACCAGTTCAAAATGGGTCAAAGGAATAACTTACGTCTGTAGTCAGAGGTGGTTATTCCAAAAGAGGACTGCATTGCACAGTAAAGCTGTAGTTAACAAGAATATAAATAAATCCTTTTTAAGTGGCAGAATTATTTTGTTACAGCTGCGTTATGTGATACAGGTATTTTTGCAAATGTTAGCCCACATTCAAATAAATGATTAGTGAGCACCAAACGTTGTTAAAGTGTTTCTGACAGAAAATACGGTGGCTTTTCCCTTCTGGCAGGCACCCAGTTCTGTTTCTATATGGTACACTGTAAAGAGTCCTACTTATGATTTTTTGTAAATACCTATACTTAAGGTTTCCTCCCCCCCTCCCCATACTCTATAGTTTAGTGAATTAATTTGAAATTTGCTGGTAACTTCTTGTGTCTCTCAAATCTCCCTAGACGTACTGTGGATATATGAAAAGCTCTCCTTGAAATAGTCCTAGGAAAAAAGACTAGAAGGAACGTTGGTCATCTAGTGTACCTTCATATCTCAACCTAGTGTTAAAAAGCTCCAGTAAATGACACTTCACAACCTGCTTTGGAAGCCAACAGTAAGGAGAGATAAGTACAGGAAAGAAAAAGTTTCATTGTTGCTGAAGTAGTTAATTAAGATAACTGACTCAGTTTAAATATTTAAGAATGGAAATGTCCCTGTGTCAGGCTGGGACTGATGAGAGGATCTGGACCCTCTCAAACCATCGTTCGAAACACTGTGGGGTCTGTGATCTCCATATCCTGCAGTCCTGCTGCGGCGTTGGGGGGAGGTTACCTTCAGGGCTAACAGTTTGGAAGAAGAGAAAGGGAACTCCTACATCCTCATGACAGCATCACATTAGCTACTTTTTCCAGGTGATACTTGAATGTCACGTCTCACTTACCCCATCAAGGTCTGTAGTCAATCTGTTACCAGCTGACGGTAACTGTTGGGTGCTCGCTATGGGTCACAGTACTCCAGCCGAGACCTCACCAGCCCTGAGTCAACTGCGAGCTTTACTTCACATGTTTTACCCATGGCAATTCTCTCTATACTTCTCAGCACAATGTTTGCTTTTTTTTTGCAACAGTGCGACACCGTTAACTCATGCTGGGTTTGCGACCCAGTATAACCCCACGTCCTTTCCTGCAGGGCTGCGGGCTGAATGAGTTGGCAAGTCAAATTTGGCAGGGACACAAGGTTAGCCTTAAAAAAGGCGAATTGTTTAATGATTTAAAAATAGAACTGAAGCATTTTTGAAGTCTCTGTTATGTGAACATTTTACAGTAGTGTTAGCAATTCGGACTTGTGCTTGATAATTTGAAAAATTAATTTTTTGTTTACTGGGAAGCATATTTTTAGTTAAGGAGAAGCAAAAATTAAACAGCACAAGCAGTTGAAGGGTATTGTTTAATTTTAATTTTGATAATTTTTGGTAATATAAAACGGTTGTTTGTAACACAAAGGTGGATTTTGGGTTTTTGATTTTACTTGAAACTAGATGATGCATTCCTGAAGTTAAGAGAGGCTTCTAATGGTAGTTTTGAAATGCCCCGAGTGCCAGCACCCCGAGGGCCCCGCCAGCCCTGCCCGTCCCTGCCTGCCCCAGGTTGCCCCCCACCCTGCCTGTGGCCCGGGACCCCATCTCAGCCCCTCCGAGGCCGAGGGTCCCTGCCCCAGCAGTCCCGCAGCAGTGCCAGTCCCCAGCTCTGCCACAGTCATGCCTGTGCCTGGCCATGGACCCTGCTGGCCTGGACCCTGACCACCTATGGGCTGACTTCCCAGCCTGGCCTCGGCCAGGCTCGTCACTATGGACTCATTTGGCGATCACAGGGTGGCATTTCACCCCGGTTACCCTCACTAGGCCTGACCCTGCTTCATGTTCCCGGCTTGACCTCGGACCGGCCTTGGCTACCGCAGTGGACCTGAACAGGGGGCTGTCCCCAGCTGTCCCCAGCCTGCCCTTCTCCTTCACTGGGGGTGGTGGGATGGGCCCTGGCTGGTGAGACCCTGCTATGCCAGCCCACATGGGGAGCCCTCAGGACCCATGGACCCCACTGCGCCCTGGCATGGCAGATGGTTACTGAGAAGGCAGAGCCAGGCTCTTGACACAGCTGAGGATTGCAATGCCAAGAGGTGGCAGTAGCAAGGTGCACCTGGAGAATGTCCAGTTGAGCTTCAGCACGACATTTTCCACCAGAAGGGTGGTGAGCACCCGAGCAGGCTGCCTAGGGAGGCCGCGGGGTTTCATGCCTGCAGATTTTCAAAACTTGACAAGACAAGGCCCTGAGAAACCCAGTCTGGCTTTGAAGTTCAGCTTGTTTTGAACAGGAGGTTGGGCCGGAGGAACTTCAGATGTCCTTTCGAACCTAGGCTGTTCTGTGATTCTGTGGGTAACGCACTGCTGAGAATGGCAAACTGTCTGAACATGCAGGCATTTCTACAGGAATCTCATCACAGCCACAAAAGGCTGTTTCTCCTTGTGAATTCACCACGTTTCTGTGACCTTGCTCCTCTGTTTCTGTCTCTTTTTCTACTTAGGCATATATCTGTTTGGCCAGTGGGATTTTTACCCAGAACTGTCTTTGAACCCCTTACACTTTACCCCTTTCTTGCAAGGGTTTTATCCTACATGCCTTAAATCTAATTAAACTGTTTAACTTCGACAACTGGTGGTAAGTATCTTAAGACTCCACAATTTTGGAATCTGATGCCAGATTCATAGAGATAATAAAATTATTTCAGTATAACATATAAATAAAATATATATAAATATAATAAAACAGTAAAAATGCCTGTTGCAATTTTTATTAGTTGACATTGCATAGTCCAGGTGTTGCAGGAAAAAAGCCATACTTGGCCAACACATGTTGTTGGATATGTTGAAGCGCTGTGAGAGAATAATCCACACATATATGGTAATTTCCATGCATACGTGGTACTTCCATCAGCTCTCAAGACAGCGGTAAATTAGGGAGATGCACATAGAAGTAGTCTCATACATATATAGCCATTCATTTGTGCTGTGCAGTATGCCTGGGGTAGAACAGGAATTTAATTCTCCCACATCCCAGCACTACGGTTTTGACTTGTAGATCATGTCCTTCTTATTATAGTAAATCTAGCACAAGACAAATAAAATATATGCTACAGTGCAACATGTTCTCAGAAGGTATTCTGGCCCAATTTTATGATCCAAGGAGATTAAATAATGCTCAAAAGTAAGCATCCAAATTTTTTTCAGTATTTGTCCAAATACTGCAGTTTCCTAAGAATTTTCCCATCTTTACAAAAAAAAAAAAAAATATTATTCAAACTGTAGAGGTCTAACTGCTTTTGTTGTCACTTAATCACACAAGAACAGGTCTGATGTGAGCAGTAATGGATTTGCAAAAGTGATCTAAAATGCTTCTACTTTGAATGTACACTCTGGAGTGACTTAAATGACCTACATAAAGGTGTGGAAAATCACATTCCTTCACTTCAAACTATACAAAACACTTGAAGCAAATCTTCCTTGAAATACCCTTTTTAAATTAATTTCCTGAATTGGCTGGTGATGAGGAATGTAAAATATTTCTAGATTCCCAAGCCTGCTTATCTGAAAGAGATGAAATTTTGATAGTGCTATCTTTTAATCACTAATGCAAATGCCTTCATTTAACACTACAAATAGTTTTAGAAATTTGGATGTGCACGCATATTTCCATCTCAGATATTTTATACATAATATGTGGAAGAATGTTTCAGATTACTAGAATTAAAATTTTTTATGCTGTTTGGATAAGTGTCCTGGAACAAATTTTTCTTGGCTTCATTTTAGTTGCGCTAACAATGAATTTGGAGCTGAAGATTATTCAGTGCCAAAATGAAATTACTATGACTTTATGGTATGATTTGTATCTTAATACCGGGAGTTCACTGTCTTGCTAGGAATAATAGGATTTAGAAAAAGGCCCCAAACAGCATTTTTACTTAAATTACTGTATCAGATGTAAGTTCCAGCAATGAGTAGTAACTCTGTGAGACTCCTTCCATTGTTTATAAAAATGGGGTGAATACTTTCAGCTCTGCCAATTACACACATGATTCCAAAAAACTTCAGCACCTGTAAGATAATTTTGGAATAGCAGCAAGTGCACTTCCATTGTTTGCTTCCATGGTTATGTCTGGCACAGTAATTTTAATGGTTTAGCAACTGACAAAGCATGGTCAGAAATTTTCCTCTTTTAACTACTTGCTCTCCTGTACGAAGGCAGATGATTTGGGGAGCCTGTGGAGGGCTTTTTCTTTTCCACGTGCTAGTTACCATAAATATTTTGGAGAATGTCCCACAAACTCCGTTTTGTTTTCCAAATCATTAGCAATGTTAAAAACAAACCTTCTGACAAAAACGTTGGCAGAAGCTCAAGCACAGATCAGAACCCCTTCCTCATGCAAAGGAAGCCGTGTGGGGTGCGTTACGTGCCATCCACTTGCCAAAGCACAGGAGGTTTAGCACAGGAGGTTCCAGCCGTGCTTAGGTTTTTTGTATACAAATCATTTAGACAAGACCAATTAAAAGTTTAAATCAGCTAAATCAGTGGGGAAGAAGAATAAGGCAAAAGTTTTTGAGATGATGAATTGCTACCAGTCTGCTTTAACAGGAGCCTGTAGACTAGGTACAAGGAATCTTGAGCATCGATGGCTATGATGCCTGGTTTGGTAATGCCTGTAAAGGGCCTCGACAGCTTCAGCATGAGTACAAAACATAAGGGAAAAAATAACGTTTATAATTTTGCCAAGCTTAGCACCTACAGGAGAACACTTGAGCAAGGGCTCGTCAGTAGTCCCCAGAGATGATTCTTTTCAGTTCACACTTCACTAGAGGATAAATAAAAGCATTTCTCTCCAGCCACTTTTGCGGTCATTCTCAACCTTGTGGTTACTCAGGTAGTAGCAGTCAATGTCCCATGAATTTATTGACTGATAGATCCGTTCCCCTTGTCATCCAAAGAGCCATTCTATACAGCTCCATAGAGACCCTCAGAGGTCTGGATACTATAGTTTTTATGCAGTGTGTTTGCATACCCTAGATTAATATGGAGCTAACAAGGCTTTATTCCTACACAGATAAGAGTAACTTCCCATACCAAAAATCCAAAAGGATGCTGTATTTCTAAGACAATATTTTGAAGGTGAACTAACCTGGTCATTTTGAGTTTTGACAATATTTTCCAAATAGCATTATGGCCTTTTACCATGTTAAGATTATTTCTTCTGAAACTTCATTTGTAAAAATGTCTAATATTATTTTCTGTCATACCAAAGAATGGAAATAACAGAGACTTTGTTTAAGCAGCAGATTTTCTGATTTAAAGTGGTCATGCACAAGATCATTCACCATTACTGCGGATTTTCAGTTAAGGACAATGATGACAGGGTTTCAGAAATAATGTGGCGTTGTTGCCTTTGCATAGCAATTAGTTAGTGGCCTAGTTCAGATGAGAGTTTCAGTGTTTTATAAAATGTTCAAAGAATAGCTGTCCCAGTTAACATAATTAACTGCAAGGGACAGTTGAAGGGCACAGTTTATTTATTTCAGGAAATAAATAAATAATTTTGGGTTGTAAGCAAGCTCTAGGGAGAAGTATGGGTAAATAGGAAATTCTAAGTGGAGTACATGGAGTGGACTGACAAAAACATTGCTACACAACACTAGGTGTCTTACCTGGCAAATAATCAGATGTCTTCTTCCTTAAGTTTGTGAGCTGCTTTATTGATTCATACTTGTAATAAGCAAGAAGAGATTTCCTGAAGAAAAACTTTAAATGTGTTTAAGAATGTTTATGTAAAATAAAAGAAAAAATTAAAAAAAAACCTAAAATGGTTTAATCCTGTCCAGAGAGAACTATATGTCTAAATAAAACTACATGCCACTACTTGTTACTCTATCGTACCATTACTGCTTGTGGAGTCCTCATAACTCTTTAAGGAATATTAACATCATGGATTTCCCATATGTCATTACGCAAAGCCTCTGAATCTCCATTAAAAACAGAATGTTACTTATTTCCAGCAAGTCCCCCCTCTATATAGCCCACGCAGTCTGTGCTGCAATATGCCTCAAGAGGAAGGCACTGCTAGGGGATAGAAAGCAGCAGAGGTGCTGCTGAAACAGAGTACTTTTAAGAGTACCCTTTAAGCTCTCACACCATTATGTGCCAACATTAAAGAATGTTATTATCCTCCATCACTCTGTGTTGCCAGAATGTGAGCACAGAAAGCATCTTTTCGTGATTAACTGCCTGGGCTCAGCCTAGCTGGGACCGTAATACTAGGTCTACAGCCGCAGAACCACGTCATTGCAAAAACACTTGTTGTTAGCCTTGCATAGGTGTAGGGCTCAGCGTGCCACCATCATATGGACAATATTAACCAGAGTGATCAGTATCCAGATTATTCTGTGGGCAGTAAAATCTTACATAGTTTGTCTAATGTACAAGCGTAAATTATGAGAACTGTCATACTTGGTCTGACTAAAGGGCCATCTATCACAATATCCTGTTTTTAAGAGCAACAGGTAGTGTTTTCTTTGGGAACGATTGTAAGAAACATAGCATTCCTTGGCATCCCCTCTCAGTTCATGGCAATAACTTGCAGAGACTAGGGACTTTCTGAGCCAGAGTTTACAAGCAGACCACCACATTTAATAGGCGTTTAATTGTCTGATTCTTTTTTGAACCCCTATGCTTTGGTTTATACAATATCCTGGTGAGATGTGTTTCATAATTAACAACGTATTGTTTCAAAATGTGTGGTGGTGTGTGTTCTCAGCCCTTGCCTAATAATTTTGTTGGATGACCCCTACTTTTGTAGTATGAGAAATGATAAATAATCATTACCTCTTTATACTCTTCACAACCATCAAAATATAGAGAACTGTGTTTTCTACCACTGCAGTAGTTTCTTTTCCAAACTGAAGTCTTAAACTATTTAAATCTTTCTTTTGTACCTCAGCACACCTGCTATACTTTTTCTAGCTTTTGCTAAAACTCTTTGGAGTTGAGATGGCCACTAATGCAAACAGTGTCCAAAAGGCAAGTGTACTACCTATGACTTCATACAACATCATGGTCATAGTCTGTCTTTCGTTTTCAGTTTCTGTGTATAAATAGTTTCTGAAACTGTATTCACTTTTTTTACTGCCTCTAAAATTCTGTGACAGTTTTCAGAGAATTCTCTACAATGTCTCAGTGGCCTCTTTCCTAAGTGGTCTTAAGTAAATTAGAGTAATCCATTGTGTGTGTAATATTTGGATTAAATATTATCTGCTGTTTGATTACCCACTCATTTGGTATTGCAAGGACTTTTGAAACGGCATCTCACTCCACCTCCCTCCTGCAGCTGTGAGCGTACAGTCAGACATTCTTTTGCCAAGCTCATTGTCATAAAGACATAGTTTCATGAGTCAGAAAAGACAAGACTTTCTCAAAATCCTGATACCATGCATCTTTTCTGTACTTCTTGGAATGGTTCTCATGAACTTGCCCTGATGGTGAACAAATGTTGCAGGTGACATTATTGGTGGTAACGGAACTATGGGTACAAGTATTATCCTTGTTCCCTACAAAGTGTGAGCTCCCCATTCTCTGAAACCCAGAACTTGTCATATTTCTGGTGCTGATAATCTTTGGTCAAATCACAAAACCTCCATTGCCACAAGTGTTTTAATGGCTGATTGGCCAACGCTAATCAGGACTGCAGGTGACGTACATAGCTTGCACATAGCTATATTTTGGAGCACAGTGGCAACTTACCTCTGTACTAATCAGCTACTCAGACTCTTATGAATCAGCTAGTAATTTCAAGTCAGCATAACAGTGATCCTACTGTATTATGCTAATTATCTTGTATTAGAAGCACTGATCTACAAAGGGGCAGTTATAAATTTATTGCAACTATCCAGCATACCATGAAGAAATAGTTATCATTTTCAAGCCCTGTATGTTGTGGTCTCACTGGGTGCTTATTCCACCATAAATTTATAAGCAGGAATAGATCACAACCATTTACTAGTTTATACCCTAGTAGAAATTGAAAGAAGCAAATAGAAAACTGAACATGAAGGGTTTTGACAAATACTTTCAAATATATCTACATGAAGGATGAGGAAGGGCAACAGACTTCTTGCAATGCAGACTGGTACCAAAGCAAGTCCAGCTAACATGGTGCAATAAATGTGGGCTGTGTTCCCAGAAATCATAGTGTAGCTGAGATGCCATGGGTATAAGGTTTAGTATGTACTCATCCTTGGTAATGCAGAGTCCAGGTGGCGGATTTGGACACAAGGAAAGCAAAAAGAGATAGAGGTGGTACTATTAACATATGTTAAAGAGAAATGTCAGTATTCTTTATCTCATGAAATAGTGCTTCTCCATCATAAGGTGACAGATCTTGTCTCCTAAAACAGGCACCTAAAGGTGGTGGGCTTTTTTTCCTTTTGTTGCCAGAATAACTGTTAATAAAAAATAAATAAATTAATTACTTCCAGTGCAAAAGTCCCCAAATTTTTTATTTTTTTTTTTCACTGTGTGATGTAGATGCAACATTAACTAGTGAAATTTAGATGAACTGGAAAGGAGTTTTGCAGAAGGCAGGAGATCGTGGTACACAAAGTGCATCCATAGAATATATAACTGAGTAGGCAGCATCTTTCTCTATAATTCTCATTCTTGTAACTGACTATAGTTTTTTCCTTGTAATGAAGTTATACTACATACTTGCTTTAACTTCTCTGATCATGGGTGCCTCAAAACTGAGCTAATTTGATTTCTTTCCTGCTCAAAATATATTTATTCCAACTGAGTCAGAATCCAGTGTGCGTTTTAAACCTGGATCCCCAAAGGAATTGTTTGTTCTAAGAATCAGCTACATGGGATATGCAGTGAGTCCAGACTTGAGGATTTGAAGAAACTGTTCAGCTGAAAGGGGGAGGGTAGCTTTCCTGTATTATGAGGTGTTAATTTTAACTTCTCTTTAAATAATGACTCAATTCAAATGGTATAAAGTGATTGCTCTCAGGCCAGACGTTGGTATGTTCAGTTTTAGCTGTAAGGACTTTTTATGGTTGGGTCAGGAAGAGAAACTACCAGCAACGTAATCTCCACCTCAGAAGAGCACCACTATTATTACTGTGTCCTAATGAGCATGACAGTGCAAAGATGCAATGCGAGCGCCTGTTTTAGTAACATGTAGCCTTTGCACAACATTTAATCTCCAAACTATTTTGTAAAGACCAAGTGAATAATCTTCATGTCACCTGTCTGGAAACATGTACCTGCACTTTTTAAATTTCATTTTGCGAAACATTACACCGAGTAAATAAGTGCGTGTCATACAGTGCTGAGCACCTTGAATTTCTTTTGGTTTCCAGAATGGCTTTTTTAGAACCGTGCCTTTAAATGATTTAGCATCTTTCATAGGGAATATTTTAATGACTATTCACTTATTATTTAATTTTCTGTGGCATGTAGGACCCTGATCTAGAGTCAGGATGTGCTAGTGTACACTAAAAGACATAGACCCCGCCCCACCGAGTTTTAAAACTGAGGTCCTGACCCAGCAAACATTTGTGTGAGTATTATATTTTTATATGTGTGAGAGGTTCCCATTAAACTTCCACTGGGAAAAATTTACAGAAAGACCACACCTGCTGAGCTTCAGCCTTCTGGCAAGTGCACTATAGAGGCCTAATGGGAATTCACGGAGAAGAAAGGTTGCCTGCATTTAAAAAGGGTGTGAACCTTCCAAGCTCTCAGGGTATGTGCAAGTTTATATTTGGATAACCCAACAACTATGCATATAAATTGTCAGGGTAAATTAATGAATGGTGCATGTGCAGTATATCAAACGTCTTGGTGTCTCAACCAATATTTTCATATGCACCAAAGTGCACATTCCTTACTGAGGGTTATATACAACGAGACATGTTTAAAGTTTAAAAAGCCACATTATTTGAATTTATCTGAATGCAGAAACCAGTGACCCACTTTCTTTAATAACCTGGAAGCACTTTTTGTCAGTCATGGATTTCTAAAGAAAATAAAGGGGTTTGTGATCAAGCAATCCCAAGGCAGTTCATACTAGAATTTAATTTTGAAGTTTAAAAGAAATAAGGTTGAAGTGCTATCTCAGCTATGGTGTAAGTTTCTAAATTTGTTTCCCTCGGCCACATTTTTTTCATAGAACCTACTGTAATGTATTTTTAAGAAGCTATGTCATGTTTTATATATGAAAAACACTATGAATTAAGTATATATCCTTTATCTTGTCCATGGATTCCACACTACAACTGTAAATCTCATATTTCTTCTGTATTATTTACTTCTGATGACGGATATTAATCTCTTCGTACTGGCTTTGGCATGGTAGGTATTATTGATGTCCTAAAGTTGTTAGCAGTTGTCTTCATCAGACCTGAATGCTCTCTAGCTCTTGCCAGCCTTGCAGTGGCTCTCAGTCTTCCCTTTCCCTTCCCACCCCAAGTTTCTTAATAGGTCTGTTATTTCATTTGGGGTTAAGGTACAGTGTGTCTCATAGGTTTAGCTTCTGAATCTTGTCCTTTACATATATAGGTGGCATTCATACCAATTTGTAGCATGATGAGTTACCCCTGTAGTTTCTAAAAATTTGTTTGATGTCTCACAGAATGGTGGGGGTTGGAAAAGATCTTTGGAGCTCATCTAGTCCAACCCCCCTGCCAAAGCAGGTTCACGTAGAGCAGGTTGCGCAGGATCGCATCCAGGTGGGTTTTGAATATCTCCAGAGAAGGAGACTCCACAACCTCTCTGGGCAGCCTGTTCCAGTGCTCTGGCACCCTCAAAGTAAAGAAGTTTTTCCTCATGTTGAGACGGAATTTCCTGTGTTCCGGCTTGTGCCTGTTGCCTCGTGTCCTGTCACTGGGAAATGCTGAAAAGAGTCTGGCCCCATCCTCTTGACACCCAATCTTTAGATATTTATAAGCATTGGTAAGGTCCCCTCTCAGTCTTCTCTTCTCCAGGCTAAACAGACTCAGGTTTCTCAGCTTTTCCGCATAACAGAGGTGCTCCAGTCCCTTGATCATCTTTGTAGCCCTATCTCAAAATAATTTCTCTCAAATGACAATCCAGATTCCTGAGCACCATAGATTTAATTCAAGATATACTAAAAATACTCTGCATGAAGCAAAGACTTTGATCTGCCTTTATATTCAGCATTTTTTTCCCCTGTTAATGGAACCACCTATTGTAAGCCTGCTCATTTCCAAGAGCAGCAATCCCATCTCCTGCAGAGGCTGCCTCACTACCAACTCCCTCCTGCCAGGTACCGAGAACTCTGGCCCTCATTCATCAAAGTCTTTAGATACTTAGCTGCTGGACTAAGATCAGTGTCTAACACTTTTCAGGACAAAGCTTTGCTCCAAGAAGGATCATTCGTTCTTTGCTCTGGTCAGAGGATGGGTCCTAAATAAAGGAGTTAATGTATTCTTCCTAGTTTGGTTGTCTGGTGGGAGAGAGACTATTACGCTAGACTGGAGGACCCTAAAATTAGTTCAATTTACAATATCCCATCTGCTTTCCTCTGCAATTATGCTAAGATGATGGTAAGCTGTATATATCTGTGTAAAAGTTAAATTAATAACAAAAATAAATTAATAGATAAAATAATATAACACATTTTAACTTTATTATTATTTCATCAAGCAATAATGAACTGGGAATTTGGCCCAGTATACTAAAAACATAGCCAATAAATCCTACATTATTTTTTTAATTAAGAACATAGAAGTATGTGGACTGCACAGAAAAACAGTGCAAAAATTGATTCATGTATATGGTTACTACAGTACCATTAAAAAGCAAACCTTTTCTTGGAAGATAGTGCAACTTTGAGTTAGGACTTGCACAGCAACTTAATCCATGAACTGAGAGGAGAACGGCAAACAATTTCAAACGTACAGGGGTTACGTTCTTCAGGAAAGGAAAAGTTCTGGATCATCTCTAACTGGCACTCAAACATATTTCTAATGCATTTTAGTGTGAAAAAGGGAAAAAAAAAAATGTGGTCTTCTTCTTTTAAACATTAATATATAAGGGCCCCCCTTACATAATACATAAGGCTTGCCTCACTTCAGCCAACAGAAGTAAAGCTTTAAAGCCTGAGCCATTTCAGACAAGCTGCAAAGAGGAAGAGGGAAGAGGAAGAAGAGCCTCTTATCTGTGCTCCATTCTCCTCTGGAGTCAGGATCACTAAGTGCTTTCTTGAGGAGGACCAGAAGACCTTGGCCTTCACTCCAGCACCAATTGCACTACTGTTGCGGCTCTCAAGAGAATGAATTTATTCTCCACAGCCATGTCATCTTGTAAATTGTTACTACAAGACAAACCACTAATGTCCTTTCTGAAGCCCCAAGAGAGGGAGTGAATGTCGTCGCGTCCTGTTGATACCATCTAGAAGTGATCTATTTCTGTAAGCACACACCTATATAATAAATATAGTCTTAAATAAGGATGGACACAAAGCAGGGTGCAGTAGATGCATCAATTATAGTCAGTAAAGCCATGGTTTGATGTGCAGTGGAGCTGCCCTGAGTCGCTTCCACAGCACCGCTGTGCTGCTGTAGCTGTTTGTGGAGGCAACACAGTGAAGTGGATCAGCAGCACAATTTAATTAAACTTAACTGTTTTCTGCTGGACTTTTGCTAACTGAAGTGATTATCTGCACTTTGTATGACCCACATAGAGCTATATACCAGCATGTGGAAGTGATGCAAAAAGGCTAGGGGGTGGGGGAATGCCAGCAATGCCTTAATTTGGAAGTGGCACTGAAAAACTGCATGATATACTTGTCCCCGAGTTACCAGTGAAAACTCGTGAATTAGTTTTCAGTGTAAATGGAAAAGAAATATTTAAATGACCCTTTCTAGGTAGAAGAGCTTTGTATTTCAGACTCTGAAAAGGACTTGACCTTCTGCCAAAGAACCTGCCTGTGGACATGAGTGATCATTCAGTTACTGGCGGTCCACTTCTTTGTCTGCAAAGTCCTTGTTGTACAGCAAATTGCAAAGATACGTTTCTTAAGTCTGTAAAATATTCACATGAGGAAAACCAGACAGGCAAGAGGAGCTGGAATGAAAAGCAAAAATATTCAAAAAGCACTGAAGTTATCAAGGCATAACATTGTGCTGTATATGGTTTTGTTTCTTAGGAAGTGACTTGCAAGTTGTTGCAAATATTATTTACTACCTATTCTGTGGTGATAACACTTGTCCCCTAACTAATTTCACTTTTCATTTCAGTTTTCCTGTGACTTCTTACATTTCCCGGTACACCATTAAGAAGTCCTATAGTATTTGCATCCAATAACAAATGAAGTCTGGTAATGGTGCCCTTGCTGTTTGGTTTTTAGATCTGCTGAGGTAGGGTGAAGACAGTTGAGCATTCGGAGAGGCAGCTCTAAGAGCTGCACAAAATTATTTCGGTAGGTTTTTTGGGTAATTTTTTCCTTTCTGAAACTTCCAACCCTGCAATCATATTTGTACACATTGACCCCTTTATATTTTCAAGCTTAAATTAAGTGGGACAGCTCAGAGACATATAGTTTAGTTTGGGTTATCCAACTGGAAAATAAGGTACAGAGTCCATGTATTGAGTTTAGAATCATAGAATGGTTAGAGTTGGAAGGGACCTGAAAGATCATGTAGTTCCAACCCCCTTGCCATGGGCAAGGACACCTCCCACTAGACCCAGATTGCTCAAAGCCTCATCCAACCTGGCCTTGAACACTTCCAGGGTTGGGGCCTCCACAACTTTCGTGGGCAACCTGTTCCAGTGCCTCACTCCCCTCACAGTAAAGAATTTCTTCCTGAGATCTAATCTAAATCGACCCTCTTCCAGTTTGAAGCCATTACCCCTCATCCTATCACTACATGCCCCTGTAAAAAGTCCCTCTCCAGCTTTCTTGAAGGCCCGTTTCAGATACTGGGAGGCTGCTATATGGTCTCCTGGGAGCCTTCTCTTCTCCAGGCTGAACAACCCCAACTCTCTCAGCCTGTCTTCATAGCAGAGGTGCTCTAACCCTCTGACCATTTTCATGGCCCTCCTCTGGACCCACTCCAACAGGTCCATGTCCTTCTTATGTTGGAGGCTCCAGAGCTGGACACAGTATTCCAGGTGGGGCCTCATGAGAGTGGAGTAAAGGGGCAAAATCACCTCCCTCGACCATGCTTCTTTTGATGCAGCCCGGGATACGGTTGGCCTTCTGAGCTGCGAGCACGTGTCGTTGGCTCATGTTGAGCTTCTCATCTACCAACACCCCCAAGTCCCTTTCCTCAGGGCTGCTCTCAATCCACTCTCTTCCCAGCCTGTATTTGTGCATGGGATTGCCTCGACCCACATGCAGGACCTTGAACTTGGCCTTATTGGCATCCCTTCCTTCTAGTGTGGCAACAGCTCCACACAGCTTGGTGTCATCAGCAAACTTGCTGAGGGTGCACTCAGTCCCTACATCCACGTCACCAACAAAGATGTTTGTGTGGCAAGGTTTTGGTAGCAAGGGGGCTACAGGGGTGGCTTCTGTGAGAAGATGCCAGAAGCTGTCCCCATGTCTGATAGAGCTAATGCTAGCTGGCTCCAAGATGGAGCTGGTCCTGGCCAAAGCTGAGCCCATCAGTTACGGTGGTAGCACCTCTGGGATAACATATTTAAGAAAGGGAAGAAACTGCTGCACAACAGCAGCCAGGGGAGAGAAGTGAGAATATCTGAGAGAAAAAACTCTGCAGGCACCAAAGTCAGTGAAGAAGGAGGGAGAGGAGGCGCTCCAGGCACCGGAGTAGAGATTCCCCTGCAGCCCGTGGTGAAGACCATGGTGAGGCATGCTGTCCCCCTGCAGCCCATGGAGCAGATATCCACCTGCAGCCTGTGGAGGACCCCACATTGGAGCAGGTGGATGCCTGAAGGAATCTGTGACCCTGTGGGAAGCCCACACTGGAACAGGGTCCTGGCAGGACCGGTGGCCCCATGGGGGACTCACGCTGGAGCAGTCAGTTCCTGATGGAAGGGACACACACTGGAGCAGTTCGTGAAGAACTGTAGCCCATGGGAAGGACCCACATTGGAGAAGTTCATGGAGGACTGTCTCCCATGGGAGGGACCCCACACTGGAGCAGGGGAAGAGCATGAGAAGGAAGGAGTGGCAGAGACAACAGGTGATAAACTGACGGCAACCCCCATTCCCCATTCCTCTGCGCTGCTCAGAGGAGGAGGTAGAGGAACTGGGAGTGAAGTTGAGCCTGGGAAGAAAGGAGGGGTGGGAGGAAGGTGGTTTTTAGATTTGTTTTTCTTTCTCATTATCCTACTCTGAATTAATTGGCAATGAATTAAATTCTTTTCCCCATGCTGAGTCTGTTTTGCCCGTGATAGTAATTGCTGAGTGATCTCCCTGTCCCTATCTCAATCTATGGGCCTTTCATCATATTTTCTGTCCCCCTGTCCAGCTGAGGAGGGCAGTGATAAAGTGGCCTTGGTGGGCACCTGGCATCCAGCCAGGGTCAACCCACCACAGCCAGTAAGATGGCATTTTGTAAGTGCAATCTTTGGGCATGTGACAAGAAAGCATTTGTAATGTTATCCTGATAATCTGTAGTGATTTGAAATCCTATTGTAATTTCTGTATCACTAGTTTTATTATTTGATTAAAGTCCAGCAGAGCATTAAGGATTACATTTGACTGAGGATGAATGATTTACAATTAGTTAGAAAAAATAAAGGTATTAAGGAATGTGCCAGGTTCATTTATTTGACAAATGAGTGTAAAACTACTTACAAAAACACTTCAGAACGTAGCAGCACCTGAATTGTGGTATGCTTTGTAGAAGCAATGAAGAAAGTAATTAGTTTGAGAACTGTAAAAACAATTCCAGGAGGTATAGCTAAGATCTAGCTCACTAGTAATGCAGGGGCTGACTTTCACCACACTCCACAGTTGGACTGGGTCCCTCCAGTGATTGACTCAGTGGTGACAGTCAGCAACCCGAGAAACCCGCAGGTATGGAAGATGTAAGGGCACGCTATACTTGGGAGTTAGGGCATGGTTTGGTGACATCCAGCCTAGCGTTTATACAAGGGATCATTGTAATTCTTTTTTGTTACAATAGATGCTAAAATCCTTGACCGTATTTGATACTTTTGGGTGGAGAGGACAAAACACGTAAGATATAGTCCCATGAAGAAAAGAGCTGCTGTGTGAAAGCACTTCTTCATGTTCCAATAACTTACTGGATTTTCCCCTTAAACTTGAAACAAAATTAAGTTCTAGAATAGCTGAAAAGGTGATTTTTAATTCTCACAGCTTTTTGACAAAGAATCTTCTCAACAGAAAATAAGAGTCTAAAGTTAACCAGGAAGTGAGATGCTGACTTTCTGAAGTGTGGGTAAAAATTTATGCCATGAACATTCATCCTGTATCGACTACTGCATTGCTATATTAGATAGGGATTGAATTAAAGAATTAATAGGTGGTTTGAAACTGATGGGTTGCAAATGCCAAGCTTTTACTATTTGCCAGTTTAATGTCAGTAATACTACAGTAATGTTGACATCTAGCTTCTTAAAACACTACGCTTTCTTGATTTGTTTATATTGGCAACACTTGTTATTTCACAGCAGTGTAGGAAACACCTAGTGGTGACTGATTTAAGCCATTTGCTGTGTTTTAATTTGATAATGATATTGCTGTGTCAACAGGATCAAGAGCATAATGTGCAGCATTGCAAATGCAAAGAAACAAACTGTTCCAAAAAGTCTAATTATGCAGATTGATGTCTGTAGATATTTGTTAGCTTAGGCTGTTGAGTTCAAGTGTTATGAAGCGTTCATATATTCCATATCTATTACATACTTCACATAGATATTATTTGTTTGTGTTCCATATATTTTGACAGTCCTGAGCATTTTAGTTAAACTTCTAAACTTTGAAGAAAAGGTATTGCTAGGCTGCTGGCTACACTGAAATGGGAAGGCAAAGATATAATAAGCCTTACAGCCGCTAATGCTGCACAGTTTCTAGCTTCCATTAAGGACAATATAGTTTTTTCATTGACTTCTTCAGCATAGAGGCTGTTACCCCTATATCTGGAATTTTCTTAAGTTCCTTCTTAGCAGATGGGAAAGACGTGCAGATTATGGGAAAGGCAGTATAAATGGAAAGTATATCAACTCTTCAGCTCATCTGACAAATAAACAAACCATGATTTTTCCATAGAAACCGCACAGGCAATCTCTGCACTGCTGCTAGTCTAATTCAGTGATGTGGTCTGCAGACACAGGGTCTGAACCCCTGCTTCTCTTTGCAGGCCTCAGGGCTTGATGATGGTATTTGTTATGGTTCCCTAAAGAAGGTAGCACTCCCCTTTGCAGTTCGTTGACTCTGAGTTTCCCACAAGGAGCAGAAATACCTATTTTGTTAAAAGAGCAGTGCCCAGCTAAGAATATATCTAGACACTGGCCAGGTAGCTCCCCCTAAAAGATGTGGGGTTTTTGTTTTTGTTTTTTTTTTTTTTATTTCCCTAAACTTTGTTTTACACTTCTCATTATTAAAAAAGATAACATGATAGAGGACTTCAGCTAATCAAAGACTCATCATCAAAAGCAGACATGAATTGAGGGAGGCCAAGGTCTTAATCTGCTGTTTGACTTCATCCTCCCACATTCAGCTCTTGCCTAAACTGGCAGAAGCTCCCTAATTACACCAGTAAAGGACACAGGGTGGTTTCTGGCCTCTTCCAGAACTACACCTCTCTGTCCCTGGGGGTGGTCAGGTGAAGTTTGGGAGGATGCAATCAGCCATTCTTCTGCTTGAGTCTTCTGAGTCCATTCAGACCTACAGGTTTGGGTGCTCCTAAAATGCAATTGTAGATGCCATTTTGAATGGTGCTAATACTCCCCATCTACATAATATCCCAGTGGTTACAGCAGTTACCAAGTTATTTGGAGTCTTGAGCTCACTTCCCTTCTCAGCCTTGTGTGGCTTGATGGCTTCATGGTGTCTTTCACATCTTCCATGTCTTTCACATCTTCCATGCCTCACAAGAGAGCTTTGTTAGCTGGGCTGGAGCTACTCAAATTGTGCTGCAACTAGGGCCAGGGAAGGCAGAGAGTACTTTTGTGTTCCTTCAAGTTCAGGTACCTCAGGAGAGGACTCAAATGGACCTCAAGTGAGCAGGATTCTTCCATCCACAACTTGATCTAAACTCACTCCAAAAATTAGGTGAGCTCACTAGGCATAAGTTGGAGTGGAATTGCATAAGAAGCAAATCCTTTAATTCAAGACTCTGGACCCTATCATATAGGAGAGCATTTAAATAAATAAGATTATTAGAACAACTGTCCTGGGTCAGACCAAATACCCTCTTAGCTCTAAACACAGTTTCCAAATGTGCATATTGAGCACATGGTCAACAGACAGTTTCCTACAGCTCATGAAGGTGAACAAAAGGAAGCACAAGAAATAAGCACTGTTGTTCAACTGAAATGCTACCCTGCACCCCTCAGAGGGGTGTACTTTTTGAGGACCAATGGAAAAGAGCCAGAACTGCTTGTGGCAATTCCCCATGAATTTATAACATATGTTAAAAAAATAAAGGCTTCTTTTCACATTTAAAAAAATTACAACACATGGTATTTTCTGTTGGAGCTGCATCTTCAAGATTCACAAGATCTCATCAGCTACTGTTCTTTCTGCAGAAAAAGGATGTGCCCTCTCCTTCTGGATTGCCCAGAACTGTTCTTTTTACACAGCTTGTTCCATTTTTGAGAAAATTCACTGAGATCATCTGTCTTAGTTCTCTTGTCTCTGTTGATGGGGATGGTTTTGTGTCTAAAAGGTGTCAATAGACATCTTCCACTGTAAGGAAAACCGTGCTCTCTGTCTCTCTTCTGCTGCCAGCAAAAGTCAAGCCAGGTTAAAAAACCAAAACAGTGGCTATTAGCAGGCATTGTAGTGACATTTCCCAGAGTAGTCTCATGAGTGAATTCTGGCTCAGGAGCTAGATGTGGTGCATTTGAGCCAGAGGAGGTGCATTTACATTTAAAGCTCAGAACAGATTTTGCTTCCATGAGTTTGTCCAAACCACTTTTGATTTATGTGAACTTTTAGTATCCACAATATTATGTGGCAAAGAGATTCACAGGTTGTCCTAGTTTGAGGTAAAACAGAACCAGGACACAGGTTAACTATGTATGCATGTAAAAGTACTTTCTTTTGTTTATTTTGAATCTGTCACATGCTAGTTTCATTTGATGTCATCGTATTGGAAAAGACAGTGAAAAATCATTCCCTATGCCCTATCTCCATGCCACACAGGATTTGATAAACCTTTATCTTTTTCTTCTAGATCAACTGTTTTCCAGCATGGGTTTTCTATTTTCTCATATTGAACCTGTTTGATACTTTGCATCCTCTTTGTTGCCATTCCCTTGTTTTATTACATCATTTCTGAGGTGAATGAAGAGAACTGTGCATGGTATTCAAGAGATGAGTACCTCTTAAATTTATTTTACTGTGGCATAGTACTGTTTTCCATTTTTTGCTCTCTCCTTTCATAATAATTCCTAACTTTCTGTCTGCTTTAACAGCCGCTCAACACTGAGGTGATATTTTCATTGAAGTAACTACTTACATGACATGATTTCAGACCATAATGGTAATAGTTTACTCTGGGTCCACCACTGTATATGTAAAACTGAAATTGCTTCTTCCCATACATAATGCCTTACGGTAATCTCTACTGGAGTTTATCTGCCATTTTATTACCTGGACACTCAGTGAGTACCATGCACATCGCATTTATTATATGCTTTTGCAGCTCTTCATAATGGCCCTCATTTTTAATTTAGTTCACTGACTAACTTAGTACACCTGCAAACATTGTCTGTGGTACCTACTTTGTTCCTAAAGACCTTTCTTAGATTCAGCTTATGTTGTAAGAGTTCAAAAGAAAAGGGTGTACTGAGAGAGGAAACCTTCAAGAAACTCCTGCTAACAGAGAAAAATGTTCACCTTCCTCCCCCTTCCAGGCTGGGCCCTGGCTTCGTTTACAATCACAGAATCGTAGAATCATAGAATCATTTAGGTTGGAAAAGACCTTTAAGATCATCCAGTCCATTGACCCTACTCTACCAGGTCTGCCACTAAACCATGTCTCTAAGCACCACATCTACACGACTTTTAAACACCTCTAGGGATGGTGACTCAACCACCTCCCTGGGCAGCCTGTTCCAATGCTTGATAACTCTTTCTGTGAAAAATTTTTTCCTAATGTCCAGCCTAAACCTCCCCTGGTGCAACTTGAACCCATTTCCTGTTNAACCCTTAGAAACAGAAGACCTCACAGAAGCTCAGAGAGGGATGCTTAGGTACCAGTGGTAACCTTTCCCATTTCTTCCTCAGGTAATTGGACCTCTTCTGCAGTCAGAGAGACCTAATACATCAGTCTTCATATATCATCTCCATGACCTAAATTGCCAGGAAAGTCTATGATCTAACTCAAAAAAAATTCCCTGAGAAAACAAATCATTTATTTTCCCAAATGCCTGGACTTGAGAATGCAGAATGCAATATTCAGGGTAGATAAGCAAAAAGCTAAAGGCAAAGGTAATATGTAAAACTTGATCTCAGTAAATCAAATGGGAATTTGGCTGTTTTCTTTAACAAAGGACAAAATGCAGTGGTTAACCTTGGGTATGGATGCTGGAGTGCTCTCTTTCTCATCCAGCATCCAGGTTCTCTGACTCCCTACTTACCCTCTGCACCAGCCTTCTCAGTCCTTCCACTTTCTGGCATGGAATTAGTGCTGACCTTGTACAGAGAAGCTAATTCCTCACACCTCTTCCTCCATTATCCATAAAGCCCTGCAGCCTCTAACCCTAAAAAGTATGAGAAAGACTTCCAGTACTAGAAGTCCTCTTTCTTCTGGGGAACTGGAGCCAAGGTGGAATTTCCTACCTCTTACTCTCAAGCAGGCATGGGTTCTCCTCATGGGCTTCAGCTTTTACTAATCCCATCCATGTTCTCAGGCACAGATTCCCAGACTTGTGAGTTTTCTCTCGTTCCTTTCTGCCAAGCTGTGCTGCATTCAGTGCTTGATCCAGTATCTAATTTCACTAGCCACAGTTTTTCTTGGCAAAACTGTAAAGGGTCTTAATTTGCTGATGTCATTTGTCTATTTAATTATTGTATTTTTATTTTTTTTCCTATGATTGATGTCTCTGCCAGAATTGCTATAGCTATTAACAGGATTGTGGTTGGTTCATTAAAATAAAAAATGTTGAAATATGTCACAGTATTCTGCTTCTGCCCTTAATTATGAAAGTATTTTATATCATTTCAAACCATTTATTATTATGTGAGGCGTTCGATAGCCAGATACAGTAAGAATATGAACGTGTTCCAAATTCAGATCAAAACCAATGTTGTTTTCGTTAGAAACTTGAAATTACAAGTCTAATTTTGACAGGAAATACTTACCCACACAGACAGCTAAAGGAACAGTTATTGTGTAAAACGCGTACGTGATTAAAGCAGCTCATGAAATTCCCTGTATGTATTTTGTGCCTTGTTTTCACCTAGGATATATCTGTCATAGCACAAAGATCTTACAGTTACGAATCAAGTCTTAGTATTGGTGAAATGGCAAAAAGAAGAGTCTTTTCCTCGAGGTAGAATTTGAGATAACATATCTTGCGGATTTCTTTATTTAGTCCTTATACCACTCATTTCTGTAAAAACAGGTCAAACATGAGTGACATTCATGTGGATTTTTTGCATTCTCCAAAATCATGTGGTGATGGGATAGACCTATAAACTAAAGATAGCTGTTTAATTTTCTTTTTGTTAGCAGCTGGACATTACGGCATTTCTGAAGTTTATACAGACCTTTCACAGTTCACAGTGTAACATCTGCAAAAGTTACAAGATCATGTGCAGTTTTACTTTTGTTTTCCTTTTGTGCATAGGATTATCTTGTACTGGAATTCAAGAACAGTGGGAAAGAGAAATAAACAAAAGAAATACAAAACTAGCATGAGAAATATTGGAAAAAAAGATGGAAAGAACGGAATGCTGCCATTTCTGCTAAACTAGCAAAATCAAAGCTCAAAATTCAATGTTCTTGCAATGAGTTTTCATACATGGCTCGATAAGGATTATGACAGCACAGAACACCGATATCTCACTTTTCTCTGTAACTGATATAGTGGAGAAATGAATTTGTGTAAACAACCACCTCTTAAGTACTGGAACTTTTCTCCTCTCAATCTGCTCTTTCTTACTAGCAAGAGAAATGTAAAGCAATGGCATGGAAAAACAGAATTATAATGTTTTAAGTATATTTATTGTGAGAGATTTAGTCTCAAGATACAATCTCTGCTGCATATTTTGAAAAAGATAGAACAACATGGATCCAGTCTTCCCATAAAAGCCAAAACTCTGGAATGAGACAGGTTGCACTTTACATAAAGGTCTGGATTAAAGTTCTCATTTCCAGAAATGTTTAATGATTAAAGTATCCTAAAAAATAACAAAGGAGACATTAGGAGCACAAAACCTGACCCTTCAGACTTTAATCCAAAATCTTTGGACTTCAGTCCTTTATGTAGGGATTCACAGTCATTTCCCTGTAAGACCACAAGTATCTCAAAGGATCAAGAATCTAAAAAATTGCTTGTTTGTTTTTTTTAAATCTATCAAAAATACCTATTCTTTAATGAATCTTCTAATTCTAAAATGTTGATATAATTTTTTAAAGAAAGTACATTTCAAAATCATCCTCATTTACCCTTATTCATAACCCTGATCCAGAAAAAAAAATCATATTCTTTGATTTTCATCAGTGGGAGACAGTTGTTATAAAATAACTCCTGATTAAGTGCATTGCTGAATTGACACCATAATGTGAATGGGATTTACCTCATCTAAATTTAGCCACCTAAGAGTTTGGCATCTGTGAGGTATTCCAAAAAGGTAACTTTAGCCATTCAAGCTAATCTTTCTAGGCTCCCTCTATAGTTTTCTACAGATTCAGAGCCAAAAAGCCTAATTGCTCTGCATTGACCCTTGGAAGCCTTAGTAAATGCCTTTCCTTTGTCCCACATACCTTACTAGCCCTCCTTGTCTTTAATCTAGTCATAAAGTTTCCTTTGATAGCTCCTAGGGAGAAAAAATGGACAACCATCTCACCCTAAAACAGATGAGCTTGTGAGCTTGTAGCTTGAGTCACTTTTTTTCCTCCATTGCTAAATACAATTTCTGGAGAAAGTCCAGAGTAAACTGATTAAGTTTGTGTCAGAGGTATTGACAGTCTTGAAGTAGCTTATGTCTGTGTCTCTCAGAAAGAAATCCAAACTGAATACCTGGAATATACTGAAGAAGATGGTTTGTAATTACTTAATACTGTGGCCCTGTCTTAGCTGAAATAAATAAACAAATGGATACGTATCAGGTTTAAGCTGAAGGTTTATTTTGGACTGAAATATTTGACTGAGAACAATGTCTGGAATGAACAATAATACCAGTGAGGCGTCTCATTCTGGTAGTGCTTATTCCCATACACTGATATTGATACACTGAATGCATTAAAGTGGTATGAAAGCAGTCAACAAAATGGGGAGATATATCTGTTCATTAATTTTTAAATGAAGGCCACTGCACACAATTTATTTTATTATATTCTTTTTTAAGAAACTCATTATGATAGTATTGGCTCAGTTATTTTAACATTTTTATGGAAACTCTGATTTATGACACACTGTAGCTATATAAATTCTATAGACTTATTATGATGTCAATCCATTGCAATTTCATTTCTAAAGAATGCACTGGAAAACTGACAGCTATGATAACAACGGGCTGTGAGAGAAATAGCTCAAATGAGAATTTTTCCTTGGCATACACTTTAATGATTTTATATTATATGGAGCCTACTTTGATAAAATGTAAAAGCAGATCTTTGCTATTAGTTCTTTCTTATTAATTGAGTATAAACCATACTGTGTAAAAATGAGCGAGACTCTGTATATTGTCCCTTAGCTTTTGTGCGCGGTGCTGTGATGGGGCTATTGACAGTTGTTTTGTTCAGCTGATTTCCAGTATGTTCAGGGAACATAAGATGCTTTTGGGGTGAATGAAAGACTTAACAATGAGGCTTGCAGCTATTTCTGTGAGCTTGCAAAGGCCCAAAACAGGCATCAATGCAAAGAACAGATGATGCAGCTATCAGCTATTTATTGAAAATAAGAGGCCTTTTTTCTGTAAAGGCAGCCCTAGACTCCTTCCTTCGCCTTTTTCTCCATGTTCAGAAACCATATAATTGCAGTAGTGACCTTCCCACAGACGTCATCCTCAACAGGACTTTCTCTAACTACTTTTGTGTCTTTGGGAGAAATGACAATCTCTAACTGGCCTTTATGAAATTATTGTACCCATAATAAGGACCTGAATACTCTCTTTATTGATTGGCAAAGTCTGAAACATGCAGACTTTTCATCACGTACAGAGCAAGATTCATCAAGTAAAACACCTGAGAAAGACAAAGAGATGCCTGTGGTGAGGGAGGCTGAAAGCCAAAGCGTGCTCCATTGTAGGTTCTCCATACTGCAAGATGTATCGGATCAACTGCACAACTACAAAGCACAAAGCCTAATTTTGTAATTGTGTAATAGCACTGAATGTGAAATTTAAGAAACTATTTAAGACTAGGTAAATTGATTTTACTGCTTTAGTTAAGTTCTGTAACTAGGGCCTAAAATCAACATGGGTAGAAAGATCCTCTACCAACTATTTCAATTTCACTGTCATGTATTGGGAATAAGACAGGAATAGGAAGGTTTTGATTAAACCAATTTAATTTTCTTTGACCATCTGGTACAGAGTTAATATGAAATAATTCTTTGTTCCTTTAACTTCTGTGATTTGACTGCCTCCTTTCTAAATTGGGTGATCTGGCCAAATGGTGACTTAACGATGTAGTATTTTTAACACACTGAACCTCTGATTCAGTATCAGTTTAAACTTGATTTTAAAAATTATCTTAATTCCTACATAGGCTATTGATATTTTTAGTACTTTAAGTCTTAGTGATATTGTCAGTTTTGTAATGTTTGCTTATTACAAAGCAGTGGAATTTGCTTTTTGCAAACATTAGCAGAACTGGTTTGTTCTTTGGATAGCAGAATGGGCTTGAAAAATAAAAAATAGGTAAATTAGCTGAGGTATGTTACTTTGGCCCACTCTACAAATTAAAACCTTTATCCAATAGTATTTTCACACTTCTAGTAATTCACAGCAGTAATTCATTTACCTTATCTCTTTTTAGAATTATATGTTAGAATTCAAAACAAAACTTTTATTGAAGCAAAATAGGAACATTTTATAAAGGACAAATTTTCCTGGAGTCATCTCAAAAAAGATCCATTCTAGAATTAATAAATGAGACTAATCGGTTGCAATTCTGTATGTTTTACTAGAAAGAGCTGAGTCAGTGGAACTGAATCCACTGTTTCCAATTCTTTCTGGCAAGTGAAAGAATAAAGAAACAAGAAATGAAGTCAGGATCATACTTTGGGAATATCATCATATTTTTCTAATGAATCCCATTCAAGAAAATCTTAATTGAATATTTTAGAGTTAAGATAATAGTGCTACTAAACAGGAACGCAATTTGTTGAAGTCAACGAAGCATGACTGTGCTAATGTACATAAGAAAAACTCAAAGACATTGGATTTCCCCATTAGTCTTATCTTATTCCTTCTGGATTTTATTTTCTGTACTTTAGTTTTTAACCTCGGAGTCATATTCATGTGTTATTAAATCACTAACAACTTTTGTTTAAAAAGCTTGGCTTTCTGTAGCCCAGCGAATAATCTGGATGAGCAGTCTACCTCCCTAGGGGAATTTTCCTTTGTGGAAGCTGGTGTGACCTCCACTCAAACAGTTTGCACACATAATTGCATTTGTGATGGGCTCTGCTCGTACATGTAATTTGAAAATAATCAGAGGGTTGTAGTGAGTTTTGTCTGGAAATTTGATCCATTACATTTGCTCCTTCAGTTTTACATCACGTCAGTAAGTACATAATGCATTTTTGTGCCATGGGATACTCAAATTAATCAAATTACTTAATTAAATTATGCCCTTGACATTCTTACAGATTGCATATGCCTACATTATTTGGCCCTTTTTGCAAATGTACATGTATGTACTGTGTGCAATGTTCCATATCTATGTATAGTTATGCCAACATGAGGACAGTGGTTATCCTATTCTAGGCCTGTGTGACCACACAGCTTGGAAAGTTTGAATAAATTGCTGAATGAACCTCAACAGGGATAAATTTATGAGGTCTACAGAAGGCAGATGTCCCCTTTCTAAATATTGCTAGCTGCCACAACCCCATTCAGACCTTCTGCAGGTTCCAGGTAGCAGCGCAAACACATTAGTCCTAAGCCAATTGTGGAAAATATTGGCATCTAGCAGTCTCTGGTCATGTGCTAAATCCAAGCCAAACCAGTCTGGGTCTTTCCCTTTTAACTCCTCCCCTGTGATTTGACAGATCTTGCAGAAAAAGTGCAGAAGAGTTGGTGGAGACACTAACAGCCCTATAGCTTTGCTCATCTGCCCTGAGGTTCGTAGAGATCATCACAGGCTGCAGTAAATGTCTACACACTGTAAGACCTTCCTAGGGTTGAGAAAAAGGGTAATAACTTGAACAAGGAATTACAAATGAATGAAGAGTGGATCTCGTTGACTTGGGACCCTCATTCTCTGGGAGAGTTTTACATTGTCGTGGAGCACCCCCTTTTATTGTGCTGTTTGCAACTGGGAAGCCTTTCTCCTGGCTGGATGCTTGTTTAACTTGGAAGGCCAATCCCATTTTGTTCTGTAGTAAGTCTGTAAATTAGGCATATAGTCTTCAGCATGCATTTGCCAAAGTAAATCAAAGGACTGGGCATTTCCATATGCTTTTTGGCATTCTATAGTTCTTTCTCTAATCTATGTGATTGCAGCCAGTTGCTTCCTACTGCTACTAAGCACTGACTGTCAAAGGGCTAGGAGATACAAAGCTGATATATGGTAAATGAAATATTTTTTTAAAAAAGCTCATATTAGACATAATTGAAATACAGAACAATGTCATCAAAGTCAGTTCTGAACATGGAAAAATGGAAGAGGAATGCTTTCTGGAACAGCAAAGTTATCTTTTGTTTACGTAGATAAAACTGCTGAACTAACCAAATAGGTTTAAACAGGAACTGCTTCTAGACTGTAGCTTGAACGCCAATTTTCAAATGAGGATATATTTTTAGACGCAGTTCATGAATTGCTAAAAATGAGATTTTAAAGTGGAAATGCAGAGCTGTTGCTGCAACAGTGTACTGTCAGTGATTGTGATTAAAACAGAACAGGTATTGGTACAAGCAGAGCAACTGCATCTATTTAAATCTCTTCCAAAACCAGTATTGTGTCAACCAAAGTAATGTATATGTACATGTATTTCATCCCATGCTGCAAAAAATCATGTATTATTTGTGTTATTATTGCTTATAAAATCTCCATCCTAAATCAGGACTCTGCAATCGTCTGTTGATACATACTGTAAACGGGATACAGTCAGAAAGGAGACTACAGAAAGATAATAAAACGATAAGGGTCTATGTGTTTGTCTTCTGCCCATCAATAGCCTAAGTGTGATACGTATTCTCTAGGCGTCAAAGAAAGGGAGACCTTTAAGGAAGGATTTGAAGGGGCATCATGAAGTAGAAGAGAAGGTCCTTTTGAAGTGAAACAGAGAGCAGAGAGCCAACACCAGAAGCAAGCAAAGCACGATGGTGTTTGCTCAAACACACGAGTGGAAAATATTGGATGATGTTACAGGCAGTGGGGGGAGCTGGCACTGTAATAATAAGCATCATCTTAATGAAAATGAAATGGGGAAGCACAAGCTACAGATGAAGACAAACAGCTTATGCTTGCTGTGATAGAGAAGGATTATCCAGTGAGTTGTCCCACAACTTCTGGCAATAATCTGAATGTGTATAAGTGTTTGCCTGTGCTGAAAAAGAGATGAGGTTTGTACAAATACAAGAGGCAGGCAAACCCTCACCTCAGGGAGCTTTGGCAAAACATACTGTTAATGAGGATTTGGTAACTCAGTGATGTGCAGTTGTTAGTTTAAAAATCTTGGCTGAGCAGAGGTATGTGGATGGGTGATAATTCTTAAGATGAGTATCAGTTTTCCATTACAAGTTTGGGCTATAATTTTCCGTTTATTTTAACTTGCATGAAATTCATTCTAAAGTCAATCTTCTCGCATCTGTTTTGCTTTAATATACTTAAACTATGCAAGGAGACTATGGTGTAGAGAGTTAATCAGAAGCAAAAATTGTAATGGGTAGAGGAAGAGAACCTAGGTGGTTATTGAATCTCCACCATCGTTTTTGTCTCTTGAGACCTGATACAAAGGCCTGGGTATCAAAAAAACCCCTTCCACTATCTTGCTTGGGCTGTGGGTTTGTCTCCCATACCTTATCAGTTGTACTACAAGCAGACCAATAAATCAATATTACATTGGTGTCAAATAATCCATAGAGTTGTGGAAGATACCACAAAAGATGGACTCTGTAATATGTTTATGGACGATAAATAAACCAGTATGCTACTGTTGATTTGGTGATAACCTCTGAAAGTACTGGTCTCATATAAACTGCTTCCAAGTGTTACTAACGTCCTGCACTGCAGCGCTTGCATTGCATGTTTCATTGCGAGCATTATAGCTTGACAACCTCCTAGAGAGTTTTGAGGCAGGAATAAACAGAAACAGAACTTTCTGTCCAAAAAAATTCAGCTCACACCATGGTTAACTCAGCTCTTGTTTTTCCAACCACCCTCCAGACTTATCCTGAAATTTACAGTTTTCCCAAGCAACATCTGAAAAAGACAACAACATGTTTTCTAATTTCTACATTCTTTTTTGTCAGGGCAATTAACATATTTTGTTAATTTGCCTGACACAGGGGAAAAATGCATGCTGTAGCTTGCTCCTTCTGTCTTTCGTTTGTCACGGTACCGCTGCTCTGAGAGAGGCCCCAGTGAGCCCCTTTGTGACTGCGTGAGGATGCACCTTGACTGAATCCAGGAGTGTAATGAGTGACAGTGAAAGAGGATGGGTTGGAGGACAGTCTTAGGACATGTCTTTACTAAGATAAAGGTCAAATTTAGGTCAAGTTTTAAAAAAAAATTAAAAAAAATTAAAAAAATAAAAAAAAAAACCAAACCAAACACAAACCTAACCTAATCCATCCTCAACATCTACTCATGTTTATCTATGGGTTTCCATTGAGGACACTTCTGCCTGTAACCTCTTGAAAACGATGCTAGACCTCCAGAAATCCTTAGGGGAATAGCACAGCCAGAATGACAGACAGTAGACGTGATTCAGTGCAAATACTACTGCAGAAGTCCATACTGAGAAAGTGCAAAGGGGAGTCTGACTAGGGCAAAGCATTTGTGCCTTCCCTCTCCTTGTAGAACTATTCACTGGGTTGTTAGCATATGGAAATGATTCCAGAAGAAAGCTGAAAACCTACAGACAGCTTTAAAACTATTAGAAATATGCAGAGACTTTGAGAGCCAAGAAGGACAGTTATGAGTATGTACTTCAATCTCGCGCGTAGTATCAGCCACAAAAAAAGATGCCCTGTTACTTTAGCCGCAGCTGTACTTCCCCTCAGTTACCAGCGTGACTGAGTCCTGCCCAACGCAGTGGAGGTCAGTGAGAACACATGAATAGAAGACACAGGAGAGAGCTACGTGGGGTGCAAAACACAAGATGGAAGATTGCATTAAAAATGTGTCCTGGATGTTGTTTAGTCCTAGTTTCTCCTGCCAGCTTCAGAGACCCAAAGATAATGTATGCTTAACACGCTCTGGACAGCAACAAGGCATACTTGGCAACCCTGATGCTGTATTCACCATGGGTTTTGGCAATAAATATAACGTTGTTTTCCTAGTAGTAAGTATGGCTTTGAGAGGTATAAAATGCCTGTGTTCATTTCAGTGGAATATTAAGTTTGAAGTCTAAAGTGAAACCTTAAAAATTCCAACATTAGTAGCTATTATACTGTTAATAATTTTAGCAGAAACATCCAGCTATTTTGAGGCTGTGAATGGAATTTTAAAACGGTATCACCAGGTTTTCTTCGGATCTAACTTCGTACCTACAGTTTACTAAGGATAAACAAAAAAGATTTGCCTTTTGATGCAATACTGTTCTGGAATGTGGTTAAGTAAATGGTTCTTTCAAGGTGTGGGGTTTCCCTCAGGTTTGTATTCCATTTATAAGTCATGCAGCTATAGCTGAAAAATTAATCTTGTACTCCTCTGGAGTTGTTTGCGATGGCAGTAAATGGTTTATGGTCACCTTCAGTTAACACTGACAATAAAGATAATATTCCTTACTACCCATATATTAAGGCCAACATCCCCATTTTGTCTTTTTTTGAGGTCTTGAAAATGCAATTTCTGTTTCCGAACTTTTTCCTACTTTGTCCACCCTTCTAGAAGAAGATTGCTTCAATATTCTCTTTGGAAGTACCACAGGCATTCAGCTTTATGCCGAATGTCACATTTTCTCTGATAATATATTGCTGTTAATTTCTCTGATTTCTCAGACTTTTTAAGATGTGCATTTCACTGCCACTGGCCCTCTGCTGGTTTGAATAGTGAGATTAGGCACCATGTCCCTTGCCAGTTCATCTTTCCCTGGAATCCCTTTCCCCTCTGTTGGGTCAATCATGCTGATGGTAGCTAAAATCTTATTTTATCTAACATGTCAACATCACTCCATTAACTTTCCTCTGTGGTACACTGTTTCCATTATAGGAATTTAGAGGCTTGGGGAGGGAATGAATATTCAGCTTTAACCAGGCAAAGTTGGGTTTTTTTCCAAAGCTTCTCAGAGTCTCTGGTCATGCACTTCTTTTCTCCTCACATCAAAATGTCATTTATCCATATCATAGTACACTGTATTACCATCCACAGTTCACTGATTTTCCAGTAAAGCTGCTGGTGTGCTGAGCGCAATGGGAATGCCAGTTGGAGGAAACTGTTTCCTTCAAAGTAATATGCTCACAAAAATGGTGTGGTTTTTTTTTTTTTTTTCCTTAACAGTACCTGCCTGCAACCTGCCAACACATTGTGTGCATAAAAATATTTGCCATCTGACGCATCTCCAGAAGTACTTCTCCTTGTGGAAATTTTCCTTGAGGAAAATGTTCACTTTATATATATCTATATGATCTCCACAATGCTACACATCAGGTAAGAATTATAGGTTTTGCTCTTTTAGCAGTGATGAGTGAACAATCAACTCTGCTTTTCTACTAAAGATATGAATGTCAGAATAAGGACCCTGTCCAGCTTCATTGTCAACTGCTGTTATAGGGGGAGACAAAAATGATAAAAAGCAGGAGTTGGGTGGTGGCTGGCTTCTTAACTCACTTCCATTCTGCACCATCATAAGAGCCTCTCTTCTATGGGTCATATGCTTAGACATATCCACATTTATTTTTGCTTGCTGCCTCACTGAAGAAAGCATCCTCGTGATTTGATCACAAGCTTGACATTGTTTTCACTGGAAAATGAGACTTCATCTGTTTGAACTACTACTACAAATTGGTTTTTTTCAGGTCTATTATTTACCCATATATCTAGTTCATAAACTCATATTGTGAAAAGCGGGTCACAACCAGATGCCTTGAATTTCCCATCCATCCTTCTTCTTGTCATCTGTAAGTTCTTGTGTTGATGACATTGCACTCATTGTTAATAACCTTGTTTCTGGCACCATATTCCCTCGTATACCTATACCCAATTTAAAATTAATAACTACCTCACCAGCCTGGACTGTGATAGTCCATTGGTCTATGCAGAATCCTCCTGAGCTAGTGATGCTGTTGTCGTCCTCTTTGTCCTCACTGTGCACACTCTTAAAAAATGATGCAATTTACTGCAGTTCTTGCGTCTTTTCCAAGTCCTCAAAGCCAGGGTCTCTAACAGAGGTCTGTTTCATTCAGTGTTTTAGTCTAACCAGTCAGCATTGTGTCACAGGAACCTCTGAACAGCACAATAACCAACCCCAACTGGTCCACAAAACAAAAGGGCTTCTGTGGCACAGAAGAGACACTACCATGGAGACCATTCTTGATGCTGTAAGAAAGATCCATTGTATTTCACATCCCTTTGTTCTGAAAGCAGTCGGAATTATCTCACGTCCATTCATGATGAGCCAATGAGTTATCACAAGTTTAGTGTTCGGGGACTGGAAAAGTGTTAAAGCTGATAAAAAATAGTCTTCCTGGGAGAAAAAAAGTAGAAAGGAAGTGAAACATATGGTACCAGCTGAGCTGGAAGAGTATCCAGGTGCAGCTTGAGAATTAAATTGTGAAAGAAAGGGAGCTACCTGCCCTATCCAAGTAATCACTAGTTTTGGAATAAAGTACATATGTACGTGTATACATGAGTACAGGAAGGACTGAAGAGAAGAAAGGAAGAGATTAAAGCTGGCTACTTGTGGGGTGTGGCTAGGGACTATGCACTGAACTTTTAATTTGGTTCTAGGCATTTGTATTCTTTTTGACACCTATGAACCTTGTTTTGGTTTTCCTGAGTTGTACCTGCCTGTTTTCTCTTGCCATAAATCACATGTGAAAGAATATTTTATGAGTAGGTATATCTGCCTGCTGAGGCATAATGCAGTACATGGAATACAATTTGGAGATTGTGGACAAGGCACATTGTTGCTACGATCAACCATTTTTCACATGTGTGCAAGACCCACGAGAGCTGTGTTCCTCCAGCGTCGTAAGGCCAGACGACATTCCAGGAGTGGCTGCCCAGCCGGTATGTTCACACTCAGCATACATTGCCCAAAGGGAAAATTGAAACTCCTACCTCAAATTTCTACCTGAAAAAAATCTAGGAGAATCTTATTGACAAGTATTTTGTAGTTTATTTTGTGGATTATCTACCCTAAGGTAAGAATACTACAGTTCTGTGAATTCACTCAAATCCAGGGTACAAATCCAATGGTAAAAACTTGTGGGTTTTTTCTTTATTTTCTTTGTAGATATGAAGGAAGAATTTTGATAGAAGTCAGTACATTCTTCATGTTAATGCCAATTTGTCTGCCCCCCCCCCTTTTTTTTTTTTTTTTTGTAGATATGAAAGAAAAATTTTGATAGAAGTCAGTACATTCTTCATGTTAATGCCAATTTGTCTGCCCCCCCCCCTTTTTTTTTTTTAATTTTAGGTGTCAGTCTTTCAAAGCTCAGTTCCAAATAAACGTCTCTCAGTTGGTATATGATGTCAAACTTATTTTTGGAACATGCAGAAATACCAAAAGGGCTCACTAATCTTCCAGTGAGATAAAATTACCTCCAAAGGATAAAATTAGCATGCTGGAACTTTTCCAACTATTATATTTTTACATCCCTACCATGTATATTATACAGTATGTTTCTAAAGAATCAGTATTCTGAAATATATATTCCTCATGTCTTTTGCAAACTATATTTCAAGAAAATTTTTAATGCAAAAATTATTTTTTTAAAAAAGTCTAAATTTTTACTAAGAATTATCCAAGATGTATAATCTTATTATTGCAAGAAATAAAATGTTAATAATGAAACAGGTTTCAAGAAAAAGAGTTAAAAATAATTTAAAAACATAAATATAAGTTGTGCTCATAAATGTATTCTAATTTTTCTAAAACAATTTTTTACAAAGGTTCATTTATCTTGAGAGCTTTCAATGAGTGTCGTCTGAGAAGAGAGAGGAGTGTGAAAGCAGGCTTATTATTAGCCATTCTTTCAGGTAAAAAAAGAAAGCATGAAATAAACAACCCAGCCCAGATTCTGAAAGCAAAAGCGACTGGAGTGATAGAGCAGAAGGACACTGACCCCATCACCCAGAGTTCAATAAACAGAAACAAACCTCTGCTAGCCTAATTTTCTGAAAGACGGGAAACAAAATACAGGACTAAGGGATCAGTTCTTATAGAGGTGATAGGTTACCAATAACAATCTGCTATGCCCTGCATTACTCAGCATATTCATAAATGATCTGGAAAAGCGATGGTCACAAGTCTGATGAGGTTATCAAGTTATTTAGGTCAATAAAGATGAGACAACCTTGAAGAGCTGCAGTTTATAAAAGGGGGTGACTGAACAATAAAATGGCAGATGGAGTTCAATGTAGATAAATACAAAGTGATGCACAAGGGGGGAAACGGTCATTACTTCAGGTATGAAAAGGCAGGTTCTGATCTGGTCCTTACTTCTCAGGAGAGAGAGTCCTGCAGTTATGAAAATGGCTGCACAGGATCATCAGCCTGGTGTTCAACAGCTGCCAAAAAAAAAAAAAAGAATATTAGGAAGTGTTAGGAAATCAGATTATCTTATTGCTGCCGCAGAAATCTGTATTTTGCTTGCATCTCGAGTATAGGTAAAGAATCATAGAAATACTGGTTGAGAGGGACCTCTGCAGGTCACCGAGTCCAACCTTCCACTTGAAGCAAGACTATTGCCTAGATCAGATCAGCTGTGGCTTTGTCTAGCTAAGTGTTGGAAAGGACCAAGGATGGTGATTCCACAACCTGTCTGTGCAACTTGTTCCAGTGCTGCATGATTCTTTTGGTGAAGAAATTTTTCCTGATGTCCAATCTGGACCTCCCGAGCCGCAGGTGTGTCTCAACACAGCTGCCCAATGAAAGTACATCTTGCTTCTTGTCTTCTACTTTCCACTGCCAAGAAGTGTTTGGCTGCATCGTACTTCAGGTGCTGTTCTGGTCCCTGCAGGCAAGCAGTAGGACAGAAAACAGGAACGCCTTTCGTCTAAAGCACAGCTAACTTAGCTAGAATCCTTCAGGGTGGGAGAGGGGCTGCAGGGCATATGATGGACATCTATAACATTTATAAGTGGCTTGTAAAGGATGTAGCTTCTGATAAAGAACTAGTGAGCAACAAAGGTAGCAGTAGCCAGGTTGAAAATCCACAAAAGGAGGCAGGTTCTTGCACAACGTGTAGTTGACCTGGGAAAATTGTCACCACAGCAGGTTGTAGATGCTACAGATCTATGTAGGTTTAAGAGAAGATGGGCAAGGTCTTGATGGAGAAATCCAGTGAAGGTTACTAAGAGCATAGAAACTACATCTGCCTTAGAATTTCTCTGAATTTCAAATATGGCTGGCAGGGAAAGTGCTAGAGGGGACTATTGCATGACCTTGCCTTGTACTAATGCAATATAATATTGGTCCAGGAATGCCCTTGGTCTGACGCAGTATGGAAGCTCTTATGTTCAAGAAATTGCTTGTAAAACTTAACTACCTTACACTCATTTCTGGCTTGCCTTGTTAACTAAGCTGGGAATTCTTCACCTCTTTTTCTCAGGCAAATGAATAATTATTATTACACTTTGGTTTCAAGTTGTACACACAAGTAACAACAAAAACAGATCTGCAAAAAAACCCCTAGCATTTTGAAGAAATCGACCTCAATCTTCAAAATTAAACTGCACGGTGCAGTTTCTGGCCAAAGCCTTATTTCCAACCTATTTATATAATTGGTTCCACTAAATTTAAGTTAAGAAGTTAAGTATTTGGAAGATGGGAGATGCCTATGATTAAGACAACGGAACAGCACTCTGGAGATCTCAGTCTGATCTCTAGCAATGCCACAAATTTCCTGTCGATTTTGGCAAATCAGTGGGCCCTCATCTAGCGTCCGCCGACTTTTCAGCACATGAGCTCGTTTAAACTACTCACGTTAAGCACTTGGAAAAGCGCTCAGTGAACGAGGTTTTCACGTCGCATATATATCTAGCAGTGGAGAGCTTTGCAGAGGACCTTGTTGTTGTGCAAAGGGCCAACCTACAGAGCAGAGGCCACCACCCAAAGCTTTCTGCCTTGGGAGGGGAGAAGAAAGGGACACCAAGGGAAGGGGAAGACAGAAAGGGAAGGGTGAAGAGTGATGCGAAAAGGAGGGAGGCGCTTCTCACCTGTCCTCTGGGCCCTGGGGAGTGGGGCTGGGGAGGAGAAGGGCAGTCCTGAGGAGTGGAGTCAGAAGGCTCCCTTGAGGAGCGGGGCCAGGAGGGTCCCTGAGGAGCGGGGCGCCCCAGAGGAGCGGGACCGGGAAGGCGGGGGGCCGAGGCTCCCCTGAGGGGGGCGGGCAGGGCGGCGCGGGGACGCCGCGGG
>VYXH01009515.1:192912-211962 GCA_013397275.1 Burhinus bistriatus
CGTCCTCAGTAGCCGCGGGCGCTGGGCGGCGGAGCGGAGCGGGGAGGGGAGCGGAGCCCGCGCCACGGGGCTGTGGCCGCCTTCCCCTCCGTTCGTCCTGCGGGCTGCCAGGTACGAAAGAAACCCTTCCCTCGGGGGGGAGAGGCTGCCCCGAGGGACCTGGTCGGGGCAGCGCTGGGTGGGCAGACTGGGAGCTGGGGATGGGGGCTGAGGGTGGCTGCCAGGGGCCGGGGCAGCCCGGGGCCGGGGACAGGGCGGTCCGAGGTAACGTCCGTAAGGTGATCATCTTGTCCGATGTCGTTCGTCCTACACGGGTCATTTAAAAAAAAAAAAAAAAAAAAAAAAAAAAACAAAAAAATTATGAGGCTGAGCGATGTCAGTACCTTGGGCTTGGCAGCTGAAGGGTTTTGTATGAAGCTGCTACCTCTTTAGCCTGAGGGATATACTTTTGATAGGACTAAAACGTGACACATTTCTTTGGATTTTATTTTTTTTATTTTATTATTATTATCATTATTATTTGAAGCTGGTTTCACAAGACGGCTAACAGGACGGAAGCAAGGGGCGTACTTACTGGGCTTTCAGGGGCTTGTGCCTGTGCTGTGTGTTCTGCGGGGAGCAGGCTAGGAGCCCCTTCACCCTTCAAAACAACCTCTGCTTTAATTCTGATTCACCCCCTCAGTATTCGCGCTACCATCCCTGTGCTTTTCTGGAATTGACACTAAGTTTATCCAGATTCGTCACAGCTGGAAGCAGATTTATCTTGGAATGGCAAAAAAAGCCATGCCAAGGTATTTAACTTGCAGGCTCTGGGGAAAGGGAACTCCTTTGGATGGGACGCGGAAAAGCAGAGCGGGACCATCGGATGGCTAAAGAGCTGTAGAGTTAAAGCCTTCCTCTCCAAACCCTCGGCTTCTTCCAGGAAAACCCTGGACTTTAACATGCCAATGCATAGGAGCGGCCGGCACAAGCGGAGCGGGCGGTGGAAAAGCGCCCGTCCCAGCAAAGCCTCCCGCTCCCCGCCGTTCCTCCGGCTGGTTCCCGGCCGGTGCCCGCCCGCTCCCGTCCCGGGGGCCTCTGCCCGGGGCCGCCCCAGCTGGCAGGGCTCGACCCCCGGAGCCGCTCAGCGGCGGCTGGGACGCGGCTCCCCGACCCGGAGGAGCGGGGAGAAGAGCGGGCGGCGGGGAGGGCTGGGAGAAGCGGGGGCTGCCGTGGGGCCAGCCCGGGACCCGGGGGACCGCAGGCGGAGGGTTAGGCTAGGCCGGCCGCGGTTGCCGATCCGCCGGCTGTCCGGGCGCGCCACCGGGCGGCCGGGAGAGGGAAAACCCCGTCGGAGATAAAGTCCCTTGTCGTCGTCGTCGTCGTCCCCCCCGTTGCCATTCATCCTCCACTTTCTTTATTTCCCCCTGCGTGTGTGATTTCAGAAATGAGCTGTCACGCCTGCCGTGTAAAATCAGTTCTTCTTATGCCTACTGAAGCTGCTTGAATTTTGTAAGAGCCAGGAGTCGCAGTGGGGTTTTCTCCGCAAGTCTGAGCGGAGGACGAAATCCATGCACCAACATACAAAGTGAGCACACCCAGAGGAGTGAAGGGGGCAGTGGCGGATAAGATTAGGGCAATGGTTTCTTCCAGGGAGTGCGGGATTTCCAAAATTTCTTCTCTGTTTTGCTTTGTCAGAGTAGAACTGTGAATTCCAGCTTTCAGTCCATTTCAAGAATAAGGCCGAAAGTGGTTAAAGGAGCTGGTTAGTGTAGCAGCATCTAATATTTTATGGTCTGAAAATTGCATTTAAAATTATGTAAACTTAGTTTGAGATGTGCTGACTTTCCTACAATAAGAAGGAAACCCCAGAGCAGAGGCTGCATTGAACAGACTAAGATAAAACGCTGCCAGGTAGCAGCGGCAGACTTTTCTTCTGTTTGAGCTACACTGACATGTAAATTCACTCCAAAATAGTCTGAAGGGAAACATATTCTAGTTCTGCTTGACTACAAGCCTTCCCCTAAGCATTTGAGATGCATTCTGCTGGACTAAGATAGGCCATACTGACTAAATATTTGAAGGATATCCTGAAAAGTTAGGACAAGGGTAGGTTTTGTCCTGTGAATGCAGAAAGATTTCATGTTGGAAGCAAGAAGTGAGAAGAACTGAAAATACTTTTAATTGTATACATACGCCTGGCAGCTGGAATGCCACTAAGTAGGGAGTCCTCACCATCAACAGCTGGGTTTGGGAGCGGAAGGGAGAATTTCAACATTTTCATGGGTCTGGGGATCTCTCTCACTTTCTAGTTTCAATCTTCTGTCTTCTCTGAAGCAGTTCACCCTACCATAAGGGCAGAGCTGACTCAAGGCTTCTAATTATTGTAAGCCAACCCAAAATTTGTACAGGAAAGGAGGAAAGGAAAGGAGAGGGCAGAGCAGCTTGGGGTTTGGAGGAAGAGTGGAGAACAGCATGGCAAAAAGTGTGAGTAAGATGTTGAGGGTTTTTTCTTGCTTCTGGCTTGTAGCCATCTCAGAGCCTTTCCTCCTTCCTCTGGAGGCTGTATTCTCTCTCCAATTCTCTCAGCCTGCAAAGGTGTCTTTGCATCTCCCTACCCATTTCCATCCCCATCGTCTGGCAAGAGGAACCCCTGTGTTCCCCCGTTGCTGGCAACCTGTACTGGGCTATGGCAACTGCTGACGTTGCCCATGCTTGAAGCTGGCCTTGCTTAAATGGTAGAGATTGGGTTAGTAAACAGAGCTTAAGTGTGTGGCTGTAAATGACAATGCTACCTAGTAGGACCACTGCTCTGATCTGTAATGAGACTTACCATTTTCATCAAGTTCCTTGGCTTGGACCTCTTCCAGTTCTACTGAAGTGTAGTTAGTTCAGTACAAGCAACAAGTGGTTCATTACAAATGATGAAAATCTTGGCTTCCAAGACTACCTTTGTAAACAGTGAGCACTTGAGTATAGTATTTTAAATGTGAGGCTCCAGTGCCTCTATTGAGGGTTGTGTGTTATGTTTTATTTCTTTTTAAAGAGTGGAGGAAGGGAGCCATAGTACTCCACCCATTTGCTTGCAGAAAGTTTCTCTATAAAACAAAGTTAGTTATGGGTACAGCTGGGAAGACTTCAGCCATTACAGTGGAATGACATCAACCCAAGCACCTCTAAGACTTTCTATACAAAGCAGCAGTTAGTGACTGAGCTTTCCTTAGGGCTCACAAAATTCAGCTACAGAGAAATATCAAATAGCCAGACCCTGAGGAAGGGCTAAGAAAGGCATGAGTATTCTAGGGAAAAACACAGAAAAGGCGTTCTTGAGCTTGACAGAACAACCGGGTTTCTTAATAATACCTTAATACTTGTACCTGTTCAACAGCTATATTAGGTCAAAGCAAATGAAAACCAGCTTTTCCGCATTAATATCACATTATTTATCATCAAACCATGCTAGTTTGTGACAGGCTGAAAATCAAGAAAAGGACGTGCTTCCTCATACAACATGTAGTTAAGCTGCAGAACTCCTTAACGCAGAACATTGTGGATACAAAATTTTATATGGGTTCAAGGGAAGACTGGGTAACTATGGAAGAGAAATCCACTGAGGTTTCCGCACACTACAGAAACTAACTCTGGTTTAAAGTCCATGAGGTGCAACTGGTTGTAAACTAAGAGATTATGAGGAAGGACGGACATACATGGTTGCCCTATTCTTGTGCTCTGCCCTAGGCACCTGCATTTGGCCAGTGTCAGAAACAGGATTTCAGGCCAGGTGGACCTTTGGTCAGGCCAGGAAAGCTTTTCTTATGTTCTCATCATAGTACATCTTTGTTTTGACACTTCATCATTTATCCATAGATATGTAAAACTATCATTCCTCTTCAAATTTAGTACTAATTGAGCAATAACCAAAACAATACTTTGAAGGTAACTTTGTATATAAAAGTTAAAGTTTAAATATGTGTATTTCTGCTCTACCAATAACCTAGACTTCTGTGGTCAACTGGTGACTCTCCGCAAAATCTTGCACTCTGCTCTACTTTCCAAACTTTCAGATATCTTTTAGTATGACTGCGTACACCCCAGAGCTTAGGCCTGTGAGTCACTGTAATCTCCAGATGTCTTATGAAAGTCCACACATCTCCAAAACCTGAGTTAGCTACTTTAAAGCTAGGGTGGCTATCTTTACACTGTATTGTAAAATGTGTTTTATGTACATCCTAGTAAGTAAACTCTGGGTCAAAGTTGGTGTTCCATGCAGGCGAAGGTGAAAAGTGTCAAAAATTGTGCTAAAACAAACCCACCCTCTGAATTTGGCATCAGAAGCAACAGGCTGTGTTTGAACCTTAGTGCTTAATTAGCTAAAAAGTGTTGTTACCTCTTACAGACAAGAACTATGTCTATATGGTGAATATGCCTCAAAATTATAGGAGTCATTAGTCCATTATACAGCTTTTATAGTGATGTTACCACTTCTTTTTCCATGTCGCACACATACTCCTCTTTTTTTTCATGCTAGAGCTTTAGCTAGCTTGTAACCAGGCTGTTTCACTGGATAGCAGTACTCACATTATTCTAAACTAAGCCCAAGGAAAGTGGTTATCTTTGCCTTGGTTTACACTGCCATTACAATGTAAACCAGAGAGCTTAACCACATACATATCCTTGAATTGCTTGGCTTTTAAAGTTTAATCATAGGCCCTTTCTTCCTGCACAGCTGAGGTTTCCGTGTAATTGGAATGAAGGATATGAGAAGGGAGTGCAGCTTTCCCAATGGCAGCAGCCAGTAGTTGGTTAATGCCACTGACATCACTGCTGCCAAAGGAGAAAAATGGTCTTTTCAGTAATGATTTGAGCTCAGAATCAAGAATTCTGGGTTCAGTTTCTGGCTCTGCCACAGACTTCTAACAATTTTACATTCTTTCTGCATGTTTCCCAGCTACAGATGGGAATAATACTGCTTTTTGTCTTTTCCATTTAAAATATTAGCTCTTTGTGTGGTGCATCACCACATCTAGGTGGGGCTTTCCACATGTGACTGTAAGGCAAAGACAGCACAGTTCCTGCAACCTCTGTGGGATCCTGCAGGAGAAAGGCATGCGATGATTCAGCAGACTTGTCCCTCCTACTTGGTTGGGCTTTCCTGCATGTATATAATCAGGAGACTCCTCTAGACCAGGAACCTTCTAATTTCTTCACTCACCTGTCCCCTCCAACCATGGATTTTTAAATTCTCTGACATCCTGGGAGAGATTCAGATGCCCACGCACAGGAAATGAATGAGGGTTTGGTGGCCACAGCACACAGGGAGATACAACACAGGATCTGCAGGAGACCCATGCCTTTCAGAGCAGCAGAAGCTGAAAGCATTTAAAATGGGACTTGCCACTTTGTTTAAGTGCCTACATTATTCCACCTCTCACATCCAGACAACATAAACTTTGAAAGGTGAAAAGAACTCTTTCTAGGTTGGTTCCTTGGGAGAGCAATTAACAAAGTGCCATTTTCCATAGCAGGCAGATTCACAGGTCTTAACTGAGTTACACAGAACCACTGGTGACTTTTAGGTCACTTAAAGCTGCTACTTTTTGGCCATTACAGGAAAGAGCACAATTGGTCTGGTTTCCTAAGGATTACGAGGTCTCACAAGTGTAGTCTGTCTGTCCATCTCTGCCTGGATCCCAACTTTTGAATGCAACTTTTGAATACACTGGTAGTTTTCAACCATGTTCTACATACAATCAGTAGCTATAGAGAAGAGATGCAGAAGTGTAAAACATAATTGCATTCTTAATGGAATAAATAAAAACAGGGCACTGTACAGAGTTGAATGACTCAGACTACTGCTCCACTGAAGGAAAAGTGGGTGAAACTCAGCTGTTTCCACCTTCCAGTAGACAGCTCAGCATGGATGCTAGCTGACTCATCTGCGCCTGTCTTGCTAGAGACCATTGGAAGCCTCAGAGGTAATACAGGGAATATTTGAGGCATTTCTATTTTGAGGAGAGAGTTAAATTCTGTTCCGCTGATGTCAGTGCTAATATTGCATGATTATACTTTGAAGATACTAAGATAACTGTGTATTTGCAACGTGTATTTTCAAATCTCTCTTTCTTCTTTTAGAAAAAAATAGATAACATGGAGCACATGTTACTGCTATTCATATTTTTCATACCTATATTGGGTCTCAATAATGGAACAGAAACTGAACAAGATTTTACTTGGCACTTAAAGAAGATTCCCCAGATTGTGAGTGAGAGAACTTTCTCCCTTGACAGCCCTAAATTTGAAGCAAAAACCAAATTAGAGCTGAACAGTGTATGTGGAATTGAATGTCAAAGAAAATTGCCGGTGCCAAGCTTGTCTGACTTGAAGGACCTCTTATCCTATGAGACCATTTTTGAAAATGGCACACGGACCCTGACTGAAGTGAATGTCCTCGGATTAGTGCTTGACCCAGCCAGAAACACAACCACACAAAGGTCTTTGAGAAAGAAGAGGCAGATATATGGAACGGACAGTAGGTTCAGCATCTATGACAAGCGGTTTATGACCAACTTTCCATTCAACACAGCTGTGAAGATCTCCACTGGCTGTAGTGGCATTCTCATTTCTCCCAGGCATGTGCTAACAGCTGCCCACTGTCTGCACAATGGCAAGGATTATGTTAAGGGCAGCAAAAGGCTGAGGGTGGGCCTGATGAAGACAAAATCCAGAGGTGACGGCAGGAAACGCAAAGGTGCTAAAAGAAGTAGGAGAGAAGTTTCTGCGGCCCAAGAGGATTCTGAAGCTGCCACAGAACTAAGGCGACAATCTAAAGGTGGTGGGAGAAAGCAGAGGAGGTCTGGGAGGAAGCAGGGGACCTCAGATGGCATGCCCTCCTTCCAGTGGACGAGGGTGAAGAGCACCCACATCCCGAAAGGCTGGTTTAAGGGTGTCTCTGGGGATATTGCCCTGGATTATGATTATGCTGTTCTTGAGCTCAAGCGTCCCCACAAAAGGAAATACATGGAGCTGGGAATCAGCCCAACAATCAAAATGATGCCTGGGAGCATGATCCACTTCTCAGGTTTTGACAATGATCGATCTGGGCAGCTGGTCTATAGATTTTGTAGCATTTCTGATGAGTCCAACGATCTCTTTTATCAGTATTGTGATGCTGAGCCTGGCTCCACTGGATCTGGCATCTATCTCCGGCTTAAGGAGCCAAACAAAAAGAAGTGGAAACGCAAGATCATCGCTGTTTACTCAGGTCATCAGTGGGTGGATGTCAATGGTGAACAGCAGGATTACAATGTAGCAGTAAGAATTACTCCTCTCAAATATGCCCAGATTTGCTTCTGGATACATGGGAATGATGAGAATTGCACACAAGGCTGAAGAGAGCTGAATCTGACTCAATTAGCACCCGTATTATCATAGAGTGAAAGTCTGCTGCAGCAGCTGCTGGAAGAACATCACTCCGCGTCAGGATGTTTTGGAACTCAAAGCTCACAAGTAATGTTATGGTGACTTGAGGAACGCTGAATTGCTGGGGGGTGGGTAGAATTGTCAAACAAAATATTTCTAATTGTAATCAACCCTAGATATGCACTTAAAATCCCAAACTATATTTATGTTTGCAATTGTGATAGATTCAAATCATTCACATCAGAAAAAAAAAAAAAAATTACTACACCTGTTTGTAATTTTTTTTTTTCCAAGGGAAGGATTGAAACATCTCAAACTGGTATTATTAAACAATATCTATTTTTTTCCAATGGATTTGCTTTTCTCAGGGTTCTGTTCCAATTCTTCAAATACAAGTTGTGCATACAACACATTGCTGTATGTGCAGAATGATCCAGAGAACTGCATGAGACCAAGACATTATTTTGACATTCTCTAAAGACCACAGCTCCATGTTCAGAAGCAGCAGTCTAGTTCATGCTTGTTAGTTTGGAAAACTTCCTCCTCTGGTTGCTGCAGGAACGCTTCCATGGAAATCCCAAATTTCTGTAGCGGAGGGTTAGACCATAAAGACAAGTTTCCCTTCATTGCTCAGTAAAAACAACAAAAAGAAATTAATGAACATAGAAGTTTCCATGTTTGGAAGAAGAAGAAATATCAGGACGTAATTTAATGCCTTTAAGTCTTCTTTGAGAAGCTATATGTCTTAAACACACGCATTTGCATTCCAATTAGTATTTGGAGAACTGTAGGTTTAGTTTCTAGTCAAATGTTTAGCTTTACCACTGGGAGACGTCACAGACTTCTGAAGTGGCTATTTGACAATCATTTAGAGCTTCACAGATGATAGATTTTTCGGGTGCTAACAATTTTTGCAGTTTTTATAAATTTCTTTTATACGAGTTCAGCTTCATAGATAGGATAGTATGTATTAGACTGGGAGCTGGAAAGCAATATTTTAGTTTGGCTTTATACAGTTTTGCAAAATGGGTAGTTTTAATCATGTCATGTTCAGACTCCACCTCAACATGAGTTACAAGGTTAAACTAAAAATTTCTCCCAACTAAATTATACCACCTTCTGAATGGTAGAAGTACTATCCTGTACATTATAACAGATATCTTTTTAGGTAGCAGCAGTAGTTCGCAAATAATTTGGTTCAATGTTTGCTGAACCATATATTTAATGAAAACACGAAGTGAGCTTGACTTTTACACACCTTTAAACACAAATCACCTTTTTAAAAATTGTTGATTGCTACATAAGTCTATATCTTTTCTTTTATATCGAGATTTTGAAGCGCACAGGATTGTTATGGTGCTATGTTAATCTAATAACACAAAATAATCTGTGTATTTCCAATCATATTCTTTGGGTTTCAATACTTTTAAGATTATTCACCACGAAAATATTTCATTTTTTGGATCATAAGTTTATGCTGACCAAAATACATTTTCCTCCTGTGCAGAAGAAAAAAATATAACAAGATATTAAAACACTATTTGTCTGTTGGTATCTTTAAAATATGCTTGTAATATCTTTTGATGAAATAATATAATTTTTAATAATACCACTTTTTTATAGATGATTGAAAGTATAAAACCTGACACTTTTTGAATGTGCAGGCAACTTTCTTTGTCATATTATTGCCAAAGCATAAAAATTTAAGACTTGCTTCCATACCATAATTCTAACAATATTTCATTAATTGGAAAAGATCTCACTTTAAAAGAAACTACTTCTTTTAACGTCAGCCTTTCCCGGGAACACTTAACTTTTTTTATTATTATTTTGTGTGATTGATTGCAGAAAACTAATAATAATTTTTAAAGTTTAGAAATTAATGTCTAAGATTTTAAGGTTAATTATTTTTTATTGTTGTTAACATATCTATTAAGAAGTATGGCTTTGCTGACAGTAATTTTAAATCACCTCATTCCAGTATTTAATACTCTCGTTCTATGCAACGGGCCTACAATATTCTTTAGTTGGGTCTGTAATGTTTTTCTTAAGTGCCCTTTCCCGTAGTTACTGTGACAAATAAGGTGCCACATTGTTAATCCAATACAAGTCAACCTAGGTCTATGGATTTTGTTACAATTATTCTCATTGTTGATTGGGTCCGAAACTGATCAAGATAAGGTGGCTTAGTAAATTCCTTGTTTTGGTGAATCTTATTTATGTGTACTCCTTAGAAGCAGAAATATAACCTATTTCTTTATTAGTTTGGGAATCAGGGACAAGGTAAGAATGAAAAATGTTGATGCCAGCTTTCAAATGGTCTTGTTATAATAATCATCTGCTATAAATACCTCAGCGACAATCTGAAGTTCTCATACCAGGCTGATAACAAATGTTTATCCTCAGAGGATAAATATTAGACGCTCAGTGCCTCATTTTATGGTACTAAGAGACTAAAGAGGCTGGCCAGAGTAACATAAAAATTAATCAAAACTATATATACACTCAAGGCTCTGTGTCTGAGTGCACGTGCACAAACACATGCAAATGTACGGGCTTGTAAGAGCATGTGCCATTTTGACTGGGTCAGCACCTTTAGGCAAGAGAATGCAGGCACGAGAAGACATAAATAAAATGTTATTCCTGTTGCATGTGCATGCCAGGCAATATTTTGATCTGCCACTTGGCCTAATAGAGAAGGAAATGCTTTATGTAGACATTACGACTGCTTACTACAGCGACTTCTGAAATAGTTCATAAATTGAGTATTTACACACAAGCCCAGGAGGTCAATGTCCCATGTGTACCAGCCACTCTTGGTACCAGCCACTGCAACTGGAACAAGAATTTCTGAGCCGTGATCATCTCAGATTTCTGTAAAAAAACTGCACTTCATACCTAGTCATCAATGAGAAGGGTGTGTTCTTAGTAGATCAGATCTGCTGTTTTCTAGGACACCAGCATCAAGGCTGGGTTCACAGCCCAGAAGGGGACAGAGCGCTTATGATGTTTCCCCAAAGGATTTTTCCCTCTTTGTTTTCATCAGTACTAACCATAAGATTTGCTATAGTAGATAATTTTCTTTAACTATGTTCCTGGCTTCAGCAAAACACAAACTCAGTCAAATCCCATTTCTGCTAGGGGGTAACTGGCAATTTGTTAACAAGTAAGTTTTTCCCTGGGCCAAAGATAAACCTCATACACAAACTGTTAACACACCCAGACCAGCTTCTGCAAGGCATTTGTGCGTGCGTTTAGTTTGAGGCTCTGAGACATATGATGGAAGTCAAGAGGATTATCTGCAATGTGAGAAATTAAGTCTAAATTTGTATTATCTTAACAAAAGAAAATGATAATGTTAGGTAGCAAAATTATTTCTGTTATATGAGGTATAGAGTACCTGATGCTTTAAAAATTGCTTAAAGAAACTCCTTGACTCAGTTTATAATTTACCACCCAAATCTTGCAGATTTATGAATCTGTATGGAGTATGAATCAGCACAGAATATGGCTTAAGAAAAAGAGTAATTCATCTACATGTGGAGAAGAGAAGCAGTTGGGGAGTTCCACCTATTCTGCTGATAAGGGATGACCTGGCAGCAAACGGCAGTTAATACAGAAAGAGAGAGCAAGAGAAGTAGATGGTACAGAAGACCAGGAAGATGCAGGTGGTATGCAAGGGGTAAAGGCAGTGTGAAAAGTAACAGATGAAATGGCTGCAAGGTAGCAGAGAGAGCTATTGTAAGAAAGAGTAGGCAGCTGGTAAAGGCATAACAGTATAAATTAAGATGTAAAAGTCGCAAGTTACATGAACAATCTCCTTTTGCTGTTACAGATGAGGCTGTTCTTCCCAGCCAACAGCACGAAGGAAAGGGCTGTGAGAGGGCTCAGGTTCTGGCAGGGATCACTAGCAGGTAGAGAGTTTTTGAGCCTGATCTAAAATCCCTGCCCAAAGTCACAGGGATTATGCTTGTTCTCGTTTAGGGTCCCTGGGAAGGAACAGATCCGTGTCCTGGCCAAAAGGCTTGGCAGTGTGAACCTCCCAGCACACCAGCTCACCAAGAGTGTAGTGAGTGAAGGGAGTCTCTTTCACTTGGAAGTTTCTCAAACCTGACATTTTGTTGGGATTCATGTAAAGGCTGTTCCCCATTGGAAAAAAAACCAAAACCAAACCAAACAAAAAAACCCCAATAAACAAAAAATCTCAGACTTGAAGCATTTAAATGTTGGCTCAATTTTTTGCATGTACCTACAAATTCTAGCCAATAAATTTTTTCAAATACCTTCTGTTTGTGTTTGGTATCTTTGTAGAAATTAAATCAACTGCTTCTAATTTTAAAGAACAGAATATTGCAGATACTTCCATCTACAAATTCCTGGATTAAAGAATTAATGGGGGGAAAAAATAAAGAATATTGTTAAATAGAAAACTTAAATTGCACACTAATGTCAAAGGATTTGGAAGTATATTTGTGTCCCTGTTGCACCAGCCTTTTGCTCTGAGTGTGAGATAGCATTTAGGATAAAAACCTCCAGAGGTAGCTTTGATGATTCTTTAATCTTCTTAACTTTTTAAAGACTGACAGCAAACTTCAAAAAGCATGTTTTTATAATATTTTTAATGGCACAAAATGACAACTCATTAGGGAAAATAAATGCAAACCTTTGCTATATCAAGATGTTATACGGTGCACATTAGTATGTCAATAAATATATTCTATTGTTTTTCTTTTCCTCTGTCATGACGTAGTTTCTTAGCTACGGTTGTGTTACACAAACTCCATTCTGTAAACACTTGTAGCAGGTTAACAGTGAATCATCTGGGACATGGTCTTACAAGATATTAATGTCTCTTTAAATTTGTTCTGGGAAAAAACCTCCTTGTCTACTCCTGTCTTAAAGATAATTACTCCATGAGCAAATTTGATGAGTAAAAAAAATTGGTTCAGCAAGGAAATGACTCATAGACTATGCCATGAGATATTAGTTCTGAAATAAGTAATTAGTTCTGTTTCTGCTATTAGCTGTTGTTGTATTTTCTACCCCAGAGAGCTGTTGAACCAAGCCAAATTAGAAATTCGTAAGATACTACAGCCTTGGTTCTCAGCATTATCTTAAATCTGTGCCCTTGAAACTGGTGCTGATTTGATCACTGACAGTAAAAGGAGAGATTTTTGGCGAGGATGAGAGCTGCTGGAAGTATTCAATGGAAAGTTTAGAAATTATTACAGTGGTGATTAACAATGTGTCTAATATAGGCAATATTTAACAGGGGTCTGGCAAGAGTTTCCCCGCCAGCTCTGGTGTTCTTACACAGGGCAGGAGTAAGGGTCACAGGGGAATAAATAGGATTGACAGCTTCATCACCCACACCAAAGTCCATTTGGGGCTGCTAACAGGATCTAAATCTTTTCATTAATTTTTGCCACCTTCTGGGAGAATATCTTGGTGCCTGAGAAATGTTTCTCAGCCCCTAGCTGGGGAAAACAGAGACCCAGGGGTGACAGCTGTGTCCTCTGCAGGCCACTCCCAAGCCACTGGCAGGGATGTGGTTGCTCCGATGGAAGATACATTCCAAGACATGCTGTGGGTCTCACATTCCCACGAGCCCTGGGGAGCTTGAACTGGCATCCTATCCAAACATCTATTCAGCCCTAAAATGATCTGATGCAGCCCAGCTCCTTGTGCAGGTATTTTCCTATCATGCTTCCAGTTCTCATCATCTTTAAATGCTCAAAAGGCCTTCACCAAATAACAGCAACTCAAATCCATTAAGGAAGTGGCATCTTATGCCAGTTATTATGCAGGTATTCCTGACGAACTGTTCATTCCTCCTACTTGGAATATGTCTTTAAACCTTGACAATGGCTTACCCTTCCGGCGTTATTGCTAAGAAAAAAGATGAGATATACTATAAAAGCCACACAAATATTTTACAAAGATTGTGCCTCTTGGCAATTATGTACACACTGTAGTTATTGCAGTTGCTATGGCTCTACTTCTTTTTCGTGTGAAAGAGTTTGAAAACATTGGATGAAACCAATTTGGACTGTTTTTCAGACAAATTACTCAGCTGCCCTTTGGCTGCAGTTGCAGCATTCTCTCACCCCTCCCCTCCAGTTTAATTTCCAACTTTATGGATTAAATGCTGGTTTCAGCTTTGCTTAATCAAAGATGAAAGCAGCCAGGACACAGCATATGGCAAAGGACCTCTTTTGGCTGTACCTCTCTGCGGGCATTTTGAAGCAGGGCAGGCCCCAGAGAGAGAAGAGGACAAGAGAAGGCAAAGCTGAAGACCATGATCAACAGCAAAAAAGCACAGTGCCTTACTGAATGGAAGAAAACATGATTTCTATTTTTCCGACAGTGAAAGGCAACCCTAGTCTTTACACACCTTTGCCTTCTTTTCAGTGATTAACTCATCAGCTAAATATTGTTGGTTCTGGTACAGAAGTGAACCAACTCGCTCAGTGGTGGGGACGCAACACGCCCTCGAATGCCAGCAGGGGCTTCCCCTCCCCAACACACACCAAAAAGAGAATGCTAAGTTACCCCAAAGGGGATTTACTAGTAATACAAAGGAAAAAAAGAAATTAAAAAGTAATCTCTAAGACAAGCACCATATTTTTATTTAAGTAAAACACTGATATCTTGAAAAATACATATGCATAAAGGCTTTGGAGACTTTATAGATATGCATGGCCTATGGGTTTTTCTGCCACACTCGCCTGTGCAGCATGTGGATGAGTTCCAGGGCTGCGGCGAGTTACATGACAAAAGAACAGCCAGTTGCTGGTTGTCTATCCCACCATCTCCCCACCGGGCCAGGGATTTATTGTGCTACCAGACTCTTGCTGCTTACTGTGAGTTTGGGCTCAGACCTAGTCTTCTTAAATGGTGGAGATGAGCAGAGGCTTCCAGGCATGTGGCCACTGACATTTTAAGTTTTTATACATTTTGCTGTATGTATCCATGAAGGATATATGAAGTAATTTTTAATAACAGTGGGTTGAAACAGTAAGCTCCAATAACCAAACAAACACTGCATCACATTCTCCTCTCATTTATAATGGTGAACCTTAGAGGGAAATTCGACCCAGTTCATATTATATGTATTTACTTGTTATAGAGCATTATACATGAGGCATTTATGATTTGTAAACAGGCTTATTTCTTTTAGAAAGAAATAAAAAGGAAACCAATACTCAAAAGGGAAAGTAGCTTTGACTGTTCAATTTAGATATGATATTTTATTGCTTGTAAATTAACTTGTTACAGCAGTGATCTGTGATCAAGTAATGCTGTTTATACAACTGATGTGCTTAAGTCCTTCACTTCTTGCTTATTGATTTTTTCCTTAACAGTTGGGACTAAATAAAATCAGGCATCTGTGCAATAACCAATGTGAGGTTAGTTTTCTGTCCATACTATGAAAACAGTGTCCACAAACTTAAAAAAAAATACAGCCACCACTAGTTGTATTTTATTACCTTTAAACTGGCAGAGAATTGTCTTTATGGGGTTATGGCTTTGGAAGCAGTTTTTGCTTAGTTATTTTGATGCACAAATCCATGGTACACTACAGGTACACACACAAGGAGGGGCAGCTTTACACTCATCTTCAGCTTGAAGGCTCTGCAGACATTGCATTAGCCATCTCCAGCTACAAGCATAAAAGAAATGCCATACAGTATTTGTGCATTTCCTCTCCATTCAGCCTTCACCTTTGCATCCTTCACATTAATGACATCAACTTTGCCCCCACCTTATGCTGTACCTATTTATCATCAGGCTAATGAAGCACCTTTTCTTGATTTTCTTTTTCATATGGGAAAGTTTACATATAGGCCATTTCTGAACTTGCCGATGTGCTTTTTTCACCTTGATCTTATCCCTAGGAATTGTTTTTCATGCCTTTGACTTTTATCTTATGGCAACTATTTTTATAGTGGGGAAAAGTCCTGGTTCTCCTTGCTCCAGTAATGTATGGACTTGATGTTGCTGCTCCCCACCATGACAGCTGGGAAACAGGTGTCTCAGTCCTACAAGCAACAAACTCCATCAATTCCCTGTTCACTTCTGGATGCTGCTTCAGGTTGCTTTCCTCAGTCTTCAAACAGCTTTGCATCAGGCATGCACACTGCCAAGGGATGACAGGGATGGGGGAACCCGTCCCCTGCTCCACTGCAGAGACCTTGGAGGAAATGCAGCCAGGGCGGGCCCAGGCCCTCTCCTCCCAATGTCCCCGTCACTGATGTACTGGCTCAGATGCCCCTTGTCCTGTGAATCTTGTGGCATGCTTCTCCCACCACACACAGCGTACCCTCCCATCCCATCCCAAACTCCCTCCAGGCAAGAAATCTCGACTGAGCAGGACAGGGCCAGCCAGGGCCCCAGCCAGGAACTGCACCATTGGGGGTCTCCCTGTAGGGCTCACCTTGACTCCCCTTGCTCCAGCCTCTCCTCAGCACCTTGGTTGACCAGAGCATCTTTACAGTCCCACTGTGCCCGTGCTTCCTCAGGGTCCTGTCCTTTGGAGGGGGGGCTAGTCTCTCTGTCCATACTTCAAGATATGTTTAATGCACTGTTTGCAACTTCATCTCATGCTTCCCTGCCCATCTTGGGTTCTCTCTGTTGCTAATTCCACTTTTTAATTATTTAAATTGTGCCAGCATTGGGGTTTCACCTAATTTTCTGCTTTAACACCAAACAATTAAAATTAGATTAAATAAATAATGCCCAACCACTGGTGCTATACAGTGAGGAACTTGGCTTTCTGTCCAAGCGAAACTGCTTCAAAGTGCTATTAAGGTAACAGCTGCAAACAGAACTAAAGGCAAATCACTGCAAGCAGACCAGTGTTCATAGCTCCAAAACAGCGTGTCAAATCTGGAGCCAGCCTTGGGAAATGCTTTCACAAGTTCTGAGTCAACGTAAATGCAGGCTGCCAGCTGATGGAGTGATCTTGTGACGCCCCTTACAAAACAGCTCTGAGCTGCCCTGCCAGCTCCTCCTGCTGCGATGCTGACTGAGGGAGAGGTCACAGGCTCCGGACCCCAGCAGCAAGTAGGGGGTTTAATCTCCTAGACACATTCTACTCTCCAGGGAAAGCTTTATTTAATTTCACTAATTTAACTGACTGCAAAAATAACAATAATTTCATGCTATTAATCAGATTATACTGACTGGGCTGTAAAGGGCTCCCACAGCCTCACAAGATCCACTGGAATAACAGTTTCAAGCCAGAAGCAAACGATCCCCAGTAAGGAGATGTGCCTATGTGGGAGCCACATCTGCTCAGCACCTGGAGAAATTTGGCAAAGACCTTCTCGGTAGCCAGCAGAGAGTGAGGTTTATCACACCAGTTATTTAAGCCTGTGGCCAAGGTAATGTCTCACTGCAGCAGCACAGCCTTCTAGGGCTAATCCAAGGAGTAAGCCTGGAAAAGAAAAGCTATAGATGTTGTAGATAGGTCTTATGATCGGCAGCATTTCTTTAAGTACCATCTGCAAAAGGGGAAATCACAACTCTACAGAAGCGGTAAAGCCTTCATATTCCAGTATTTATAGTGACGAGCACCTGCCTTTTTCTCCCTTCAATACCATTAAACAGCATAAATTTAAAATATTGTAAATATTGGAAAGAACTTTGGAAACTCCATGCTTCATTGTATCGCTATACCAGCCCTGTTTTTAACGTGCAAGGTGGAGCCAGGGCTGTAAGCGCAGCCTGTTTGCCGAGCCCATGTTGGCCCTCATGTTCTCGTCTCTTGCCACATCAGTCAGAGCCCACATACAGAGCCAAAATTACATGGTCCTGGGACAGAAGGGTGCAGCCACATACTTTTCCAGGCCACAATGCAGCTTTTTTTTATTTGACAAAGGCTAAGCTTCAAGGCAAGTATTTTTAGACATATAAAAAGTCACATTTCTAGCTCTAGAAGCCAGCTCCCTCCTCCTAATTTGAAAGCAAACTCTTTGGAAATTTTTAGGCTTGTCTGGCAACATCACTGTGGAACCAAGTATGTCCCGGTAGAAACATGATAAAGATACAGCTCAGAGATACAAGGCTGGTGGGAAACAAGGTTGCCTATGAAGAAGATAATTGCTAAAATAACTGCAAGATTCACAGCCATTCTTAAAAAGACGACTTGACATGACTTTTTCCTACTACCTATTGACTAAGTGTGTGGAAAGAAAATTTTCAAGCAATTAGGGGTTTTTTGGGGGAGGGGGTTGGGTTTTGATTTTTTTTTATTATTATTTATTTATTTTATTTTAGTGGGATGCCAAGTTCCTTCTCCTCTCAGCAGAGGGCTTTTTAGGCAGCTCCACCAATCACAGAACTAGGGGTTCAGCAGGTAGTGCCACGCACCCTGGGGCAATCCAAAGGCAGTATCTCCCAGTGCTGATGATGATCAACCTTCTATTGATGTGAGAGTCTTTTGGCGGATATCTAAACAACACCCAGATAATATGGTCATTAAAAGTCACAAAACTTTCCATGAGAGCAGGGCAGTTCAGACCTGTGTCATGGCCAGATGGCAGCTGGTCACTGTATTCTGCCTCTCCCTGTTGCCCCTTACACATTCACAGCATGTAAATGTGGCACAGCTAGCAAGGAAAAGAAACCCGCGCTCTGGCTCTGTTAATGCTACCACCATCCTTATTCAAGGGGCACCTAAAACTCTCCCTTCTGCTATTTCCAGCTATTTGCATCATTGCGTTCATTGGGAGATTCCTCCAGATGGACACATTCATCACCCTGTAAGTGAGGACCCTGCTTCTGACCCTTGCCTGCACAGCAGGGCATCTCCCACCAAATGCCCCGCTCCATATGCTTTTGTATCAGGGGCAACCTCAAGCTTGCACCCCAGAGAAACTGCACGATATACCAGCAAAACTCTGGCAAAAACCAGCTGGGGTTACCAAACAAGGTATTTTACCTTGTACCTGTACAGAGCAGCTTTGTTACAAAGAAAGTACAGTTGCAGATTTCAGAGCCCCCGCTGAAAATTAGATGTCAAGGTATCATGTCTACATGTGTGTATACAGATATATGGTACATCAGTGAATACACTATATGTATATATAACTATGTACCATACATACATAGAAGTGTGATTGTAAACGTGATACTCAAAGAGCATCTGAAGAGGAGCTAACGATGCTGCCACGGCATCTGAGATCCCCATCTTTTGCCCACACACCGCACTGTCTCCTCCCTCACCTCTTCCATTGCCCTCCAGAGACCTGCAGCTGCTTCTTGTTTCTGTCTCTCCTGCTGGATGTCTGAGCAAGCCACATGTGGGAGAAACAGAGTTTGAGGATCCTGCATTCAAAGGGCTGAGGGAGGATGGACAGTCCCCTCTCCTACAGAGCTGCTCTGCCCTGCCATCTTTGCCGTATGCTGAGCTCTCCCCGGACAACTCCCCATGCATGCAGAGATCCAACCAGCTGAAAGCAGGGTGCGAAGAGACATTCAGCCCGTGGCCTCCCCCCTCCTCCCCAAATTGCTTCCCTTTTGGAAAAGATGTAGTAGTGTGCTGAGTCTTATTAATGTCACAAAGTGCCAAACAGTAATGGTCAATACTGAAATTCTTGAAATTGTCAAATTTCTTCCTGTTAAAAATTATTTCCTTTTTTAATTTTT
>VYXH01009515.1:212132-242480 GCA_013397275.1 Burhinus bistriatus
ATGGCTACACCCTATGCATAAATGTATGCTGAAGGCCAATTGCTTAAACCACAGCTCTTCAGGAAGGGCTTTAAGAGCATAGTGGAGCATAGGCTGACCATGGCCCAACAATGCGACCCTGCTGAGGAAAGTGCGGATGCCATGTTTGGATCTATAACTGGGAGCCTGGCTCACAAGCCCTGGGACATGGTATTTCTGTTACACACAGCATACGCGTGCCTTCACTCCACTGCTGTGTCCCGTTTTGGATGCCGCACTTCACGGGAGGCACAGACCAGTTGAAGAGAGTGCAGAGAATACCAAGATTGATCAAGATATCTAGAAAACTTGACTGGCAAGGAAAGACTGAAGACAGAGGGCATAAGACAGAAGAATGACTGTGGTAACTGTCCAAATATCATCTTTGCTGCTGAGAAGAAGAAAGCAGGTATCCCCACAGACAGAAGAAATAACAGTTCAACGCACAGCAAGGAGAAATCAGGTAATACAGTAAGAGCAGCTTTCTCAGGGTGAAGGTGGTAATGTCCTGCAGTGGTGTTCAGAAAGGCTGTGGAGCGATGGAGGTCTTTTAGAAAAATCTGTTGGGAATTCAACAGTTTTGGCTTTAGAGCAGGGACATAGAGTAGATGGCGCTCTGTTTTCTGTGATTTCTATCTTACGACCCTGCCCAGCAGTCTTAAAGTGGAAACTTCACATGCTCTGAATACATTGCCTTTGCGGTGGAGCACAGCAAGCGGTGTTGGTCTTATTTATCTGTAGCAGAGAGCCAACTTTTAAGTGAAACAGCGTGCATAGTTATACAGAACTTTTATATTGGCAATAAAATGCTTTGACCAAGAGAAAAGTATTATATTTCACACAAGAGTCTGTTCCAGTACAGCATAAATTGAACCAGTTTAGCTCTTCACTTTGGCTAGGGGAAAATGATTTCATTTCAGTTGCATCTCTCCTCTATCTTTGACAGATCTATCAGAACACCGGACTTACCAGTTAAAATTTCCAGCCACTGAAAGTTCAGTCTCAAATGGCAAAGCCTGGCTGGCAAGTTGAACTGTACAACTAGAAAAATAATACTCTGTAAGCCTGCCAGCTATTTTAAAGGTCATTAAATGAGAGGAGAACATCCACTACTGGCTTTTCACGCAAACTTTGCTGAACTGGACCGTAAATAGTTCATACATGAGACCGGCTACTTCATTTTAAGATCTCCAGACCAACTTGCAATACTACATTGGCGTACAGTGTTTTACTTAAAATGTGAAGGCTATGCCTATGTGAGCCCCAAAGGGGTAAAGGTACAGCAAAGACAACATTGCGGGTTTGAGATGGGGGATTTTCCTCGCTAACGACAGAAAGTGTCTGTGGAATACAGCCTGGCGTATGTATCACTGCAGCTCCCAGGGCTCGCAATTCTTTTGCAGTTCTCTGTTCCTCTAAAATTTGCATTTGAATGAAATACAGATGATTTGCCCATTTCTCAGTATATACTGAGAGATGGAGGTTGTGATATGTTAGCAAATTCTTTGAGGTATTTCTAAAAGCTGTTAAAAGCAAAAACAACCTAAATGCAGCCCTCAACATCTATTGGTTTAAAAAAAAAAAAAAAAAAAAAAAAAAAATCTAAAAACAGCCCTAAATAAATTTTGTTTTAAAAAAAAAAAAAAAAAAAAAAAGAGTTTGAAAAATCCACAAGCCAGGCTAATGACAGAGTAGGATTAGAGTCTATCTTGATGATCAGTCATGAAGCCAAATGTCTAAAGAAGCAAAATATTTTAACAGATACATAAGGTACTTTGTTGCAATAAATGTTTGCCAGGATCCTGAAATCCTGGGGAAATCAATCCTGGATACAAAATACTATATTTTGGGTGGACAGAACAGTGTAACACTTTTCTAAATTACAATTAACTGTACTGATTACATACGTGCATGATATATATACCAAAACCTAATGCTACATCTTACTAACCATCTGTCAGGCTATGTTTTAAAATCTTCAGAAGATAAATACTTCACTAAGGAAGCACAAGGTGCAGTTTTTCTAGACAACTGAAGATATCTGGTCCTGGAGAAACCAGGACAGCTTAAGGAAACATGGAAGCAAGAATTAGCTGTCCTCCAGTAACAAGGTTATAGAGCTGCTCGGGAGAAATAGGTTTATTTAGTAGTATCTCAGACTAAAAAGTGTGCAGAGCATTACAGACTTATACACACACATTAGTTTTATAATTATGGCTTACATTCCTAAACAACAGCTGAGCATTTAAATAGAAAATCTGCTTACTGTCACAATGTTTTTTATTTATCTTACTTTGAAAAAAAATAGTATCTTTTCTATAGTCTCTGGTAATAAATGGGAATCAACTCCCTCTCCACTCTGTTTGAGGACTACAGTAGTAAGAAGGTAATTTCGTCTGCATATCTTGGATTTTAAAATATAAAGAGAAGTTTTAGAGAGAGAAAAAAAATGAATTAAGGAATTATTAACCAAATAGCCAACCTAATTTAATTTCACCTAAGTTTAGGAGGATGCTTAAAAACAGCCCATGCACAAAACCAGATGCACTGCTGGGTGATGTGTATGCAGTGGGAGTTAACGGAGCTTTTGTGTCAATTAAAAATTAGCTAGTGTATTGAGTGCTGCCTTGCCTCTCTCCCTGTCTGGGCCCAGCCCATGCCTTAGAGAGTAAAACATTTTAGCCATCCTACAGGCATCACAGGCGGTCAAATATTTTGCAAGAGAAGCAAATTTCCAGCATGACTTGCCTTGGAGCCAAGGGCTTTATAAGCAAACTCTGCACAAACAGATCTTCAAGAAAGTGTAACGCAGTAAGCAGCTGGATTTCCGTCAATACCATTTCTGAAATGAGAACGCTGCATTGAGCTACGGGAAAGTGTTTTGGTCACGCTGCTGCAAAGCTTCTCTGGAAGAAACACAAAGTGGACTGTGATGCTGGTGGCACAGGACCCAGGCAGCAAGGCGAAGCGGCTAGCTGCCTGCAAATTTAGATACCTATTTAATAATATGTATTTATTTGTATATTTAAATGTACATTTAAAATCAGGACAGCTCACTTCTGGCAAAGTGCAAGGCTGAGCAAGAGCAAGGCCTGGTGTGTCTGCTCATCGCTGAGCAGCAGGGATGCTTGACAGGTGCTAGATACTGTCACGATGGGGTGGAGGTGAGCTGCGAAGTGGCGATTTCAATACGCTGCTGGAAATCTCTTCTTCCAAGCACAAGGGGAATGGTGTGCTCTATCCCGAAGGCATGCCCACAAAAATAGCTCCTAAAATTTGGTTCTCCTAGAAAAGTGGAAAGACCGAAACCTCAAAATGGCTGAAGCCCTGTGAACAACGGAAGTTAGTTTGTGCAAAGGTTCAGAAGAGACCAGTGGATTCAAAGATGCTCTAATACCTAAACTAGAATTTGTATAGTAAGACAATCTTACTTCTACAGTATGCTGGTCTCAATATTACTAATTTTTCCCTGTTTCTTCCTTTGCTAATCTACTAAACTTGGTTTTTCCATGTTTCAAAAGAGCAGTGATCTATTCTCCTCCTTGATTCTTCAAAATAGCCACATTTCAAGGTTTTGAAACTGCTCTTTCAGTTGGCCGGAGCCATTGTGGAATTATTCCAGAAAGGAAGAATCACTAAAAACCCTCTTGATTAATTAACCCAGATTGACAGGGTATAATTACAGACACATCATAGATACAGAAAGCATAGTCTTACAATTAATTTTAGGATTTAAGTTGTCCTACTCTTGCATTTGAACAGCATTTCAAAAAGTCCCCTTTATTTATACACAGACACACTCAGAGGATGAAATACAGCTTCTTTTAAAGTCGGGTGTCTGCTTGCACGTGTACCTTGCTCTTGCACACAAAATCTGTTTGCTGACATTTAATACCCAAGCTGCAGGCCTGCAGCAGCTCACAAGGCTGAGGGCACAGAGCTGCCCACTCCCTGGGGTTGCTCTGTACCCCACTGCTCCATCGCCCACCACCTCCCTCAATTACAGCCAACCTGCAGCCCAAAGAACACACCATCTATCCCCCACACCGTTCCCTAGTGCATCCATCCTAGCCTGCTTCGCTTTCCTCACCTTAGTGCAATACTATGCCCACTCCCACACACGCAGCCTCTTTCCAGGCCTGGGTGGGCAAAAGTATGGACAAGGACTATGGGAAGGAGCAACTTGAAGTTCTTAAGAGGAACGGGGAGGATCCCTCCTACCCTGTGTGATGGAGATCCCACCAGCCTCTGCACAGTTACCATCAATAACAACTAACCTGTCTCCAGCTACCAGTTTAACTCCAAAAGATTGGTACAGCTTTCCCTCTCATCTGAGATCAGGGTTCCTTGGATCTTTGCATCTTTACAGTAGCTTCATGTAGCACGTGCCTTCAATGTACCTGCTGTTGCGCTTAGTGGTACGAAATCCTTGCTTCTAAAACAGTGGGTTAGTGCTTTGGCAAGACCTTTGAAAAAGACGGCTACTTCAGGTATTTACGATATTGAGGCAAACTGACAAAACTCTTCCATCATACTAAACTATATTTCAGAAATATGCGTCCAACTTCACCATGTTCAACCATGAACATTTGGACATAGGTGCTTTATAGTGCTGTGGCAGGGCAGACATTCATCAGACCTTTCACAGGTTCCCCTGCTTCGCTAGAGAGGAGGTTTGCTCACCTTAGTCCTTGCAGTGGACATCACACCCACACACACGTTTCTTCACTTGCTTCAGTTTCTGCTTCTGCTCTACCACCTTTGCTAACTCCCAAAGGCAACTGTTCTTACACCTGTAATTGCATTCAGAGATGTCTTGGGCAACAGAACAAGCATCAGGCTTTTGCTACCCACATCGTTTGCAGAGTTTAATTAAGGGAAAGGAAAGCAGTGGTGAAGCTTTAGGAGCCAAGATCTGGAACAGAAAAAAATGGCAGTGCTGGCTGCTTTAAAATATGTATAGCCTCTCTCCTTCTGTAATCCCAACTCTGAAATTCTTCCCTTCATTACCACTCGGCGTCTGCCCCTTCCCACACTGCTCACAGCACTAGCAATATACAATACATGCAAAAAAAGTTCTCTCTTTTAATAAAATTTCTGATATATTTCATGTTCTAGAAGAGCTGGATCAGTAACTCAGCGTATCATTTTGTGGCAGTGCCACTACTTCTACCACAGGAAGTTTCAGTTGGCTTTTCTAGGAATTAAGAGTTATTGGGACTTTTTCCCCCCCCACATACAGAAAAAATTGCCAGAGCAGGCAGCTCTTATTCTGGGGCAAGAAATGGGGAAGGAGGGGCAGGAGCAAAGATTCACGCCAAAAAGACAACAATGTCAGCTGAGACTACTGGACATTTCATGCAGTAGGTGCTGTCACCCACCAGTAAGTAGCACCTCACATGACCAAAGTCTCAAATGCATTTACAAAGCAAACCTTCCCCTCCTCCTCCCCTCCAGCTACAGTTTTTGCTCTAGACTTTCCTGCTTGCTTTTCCAGGCAAGTCTCTAGCCTTTGCAGTTGCTTTAGAAATTCAGGTAGCAGCCTAATTTTGCAGCCAGCCTGAAATGCTAAGGTGATCCCCCAGGATCTTAGAAGACAACAATTCAGTTCTCACCATCCAGGCTTTCACCTGGGGAAAAACCAGCACCAATCCAGAAGCTCTCAAATCAAGCTACAGTACATTTTGAAAGGCCTATGTTATAAAACATAGCTAAAAAAAAAAAATCTCAAATAAAGCCAATTAAAATTAATGACAAATGATTGGGGAAAAGGAGTAGGAGACACTGCTAATCCCAAACATTATAAAAAGGTGTCAGTTCTGATGAACAAGTTGGGCTTTTTTTGCTCAAACCTCTACAGTAAGCCAAGTTCATGTTCTCCAGATATTTACCACTCCCCTTAAGGCACCCAAGGCTTAAGGCGGAAGCTACAAAAGTCTCATGTGGCCAGAGGTGCCAGCTTCTAAAGAAGCCAGCACACAGAACAGCAAGAGCTTTGAGTAAGGGACATATCGGCTGTCTGAAACCTGTCCTCCCCTCATGGAAAACGCAGGGGAAGGAGACAGTTTCTTCCTCCCACAGATGGGAGCCCTCCTCCCCACCCACTCTTCTCTATAGCTTGTATTGAGAAGTGGTTAGTCATAGCAGGACACAGATGCATTCACGCCGGGATGATGAAAGTCAAATGATAACAAGAACGTCTTCTTGTCTACAGGCCAGAAGACAACCACTTGTTTTCCTTGCAAGCCAGGTTTTATAACTCGTTTGCAATGGGGTGACGAGTCACTTCTGTTTAGCCTTGCTCAGTGTACTGGGGAAATACACTGGCTTTACTTCCCACAGTGCACAAGTTTCTTGCTCTTCCACCAAGATTGCTTTCTGTCCAGGCTTCTATTTCCCCAGGGGGTATCAAACGCCACACACCTCCCCAGGCTTGCACAGAGCTGTTCGCCATGTGATCTATAGATCTATAGACAAGAATGAGGACAAAGGGTTGTGGATATGGATGAAGCTGATGGAGAAAGGCAACTACTGGATGGCAGGGGCATGTACCTGGCAAAGACCGAGCCCTCATGGGGAGGTCTGGCCCCTTGAAACATGTAACATTGGCAACATTATTTGGCAATTCAGTGAGTAGCAGTTCATCACCTTAATTTGAATGAGACACTAATGAACTGGTCTCAATATATTTACAAGTTTGGTTATGACTGTCCTCTGAAAATGTTGTCCTTGCTTTGAGAAGACACGCACAACATGGTGGCAAGAAGTCAAGCGCTCCCTGCATTTGGCAACACATAGTACATACGAGGGATGGAAAAAACCATGGTGAACCTTTCTAGGGGTGCAGTTACTGACCTTGTTCAGGTCTTTACGCACAAACAGTGAGAAAACACAGTGATTTGCTGAGCCTTACAGATTTCTAATACAGAACACTGACTCAAGGGGGCACTCATCCTAAGGCTGATGCATAAAATCAACTTTTCCAAGGCCAAGATTCAGAATACCAACATAGGTAGCAAGTAAAAAAAAACCCAAGTGAATAACCAAAAAAAAACTCTTAAGCAATGGCACTCCCCTACTAGTTGCAAAACTTGGAAATGTCTTTGAAATCCAATTCAAGATTCAAGCTTTACCAGAGCGTGATCGAGTCATTTCAGTGTTCTGTTGTTTATAAAGTACTTCAAAGCAGCCCTTGGCATTCAGTACTGCTTCACCACTTCATTTTGGTACTAAATCAAGGAGGTCTCTAGTCACCTCATACCAGAAAGATTTTAATGTACTAAACTGTATGAAATACTTTCTCCTCCTTTCATCCTGCAAGAAGGCAAACCATAGCACAAGCAATTTCTGTAGCATCGTAGCTGTGCTAGCCCACAATAAGCTGTTGAATGATGCCTCGCAGGAAAGTAATCAGGACCAGTATTATAAGCTTTCACAGTTCCAATATTATTCAAGTTTAAGGAGATGAAGAGCTTTAACGAAGCCTCCCGAGGTGTCAAACTGGAGAATTCTCCTCTCCCTCTCTCCACTTTACTTGTGGCTTTATGCTCAGTCTGGCTTTGTACCGCTTAAAGATCAGCAAGTCGTTACCACGTGCAGCAGACTCAGCAATCAGCATCAGGACCTATACACATTTTTCCCCTCTCAAAGTATATTATTGTGCTCAACGATCATGAAACTGGCAACAAGGTATTTACTTTGATCAAGGTGTTTATTGCATCTCAGAGGGCACACATGCACTGGGGGTTTTTGTTTTTTTTGGATTTTTTTTTTTTTTTAACTGAAATACAAAGAAGAGCCATTTTGAAATTAGCTTTTTATAGAACTTTCCCATTACAGTGTATGTTATCCCCACAGCAAATTCAGATACAACCACTTTTAATGGTACCATACATTGATTAAATAGTTCATTTGAAAGACTTTAGGTGAATATCTTTCCAACCCGATATGCTTTTACAGAGAACTGCCAAGCCACTTGTAACACTGATCAACAGTGACCTCATTGAAGAGTCAAGATCTTACGCCAAGCCATCAGCAGAAACAGTATGAGAACAAATAAAAATTAAAGAAACACAGTATGTACAGTAAAGGGCACGTATCTCTGGATCAGAATTAAATCTAATCACCAATAGTACAAAAGCTACTCACAGCGCATTCGGGGCAATGGAGAAAACACTAGCCTAAGGCATACACAGGTAAGCACTAAATTAAGAGATGTACGTAAGAACTGAACAGAGATGAGTAACATCACTTGTAATGTTTTGACTACAGATATACTGAAGAGCGCTCTCATATTTGAAATCCCTTAATGCTAGCACAACTACGGCTTTTTCCAACTATATGGAGAGAAACTGACCCTTTACTTATTTTCAGTGCATTTAGCAAGAACTGATAAATATGCCAATTTCAAATGCAAAACCTTAAATAATTAAAATAGATTTTAAAATAAAAATGGCAATAAATACGGTATTCTTTCAGATATGATTTTTCATTCTTAGTAAATCATTGAAAAAGTACTTGTTATGGAAGTTTACCTTTATATTACTTTAAATTATCTTAACATATACAGTGCCACAAAAATAAAACATTTTTGCACGACAATTGAGATTCCTGTGACTGGAAAAAAAAAAATGTATTCCACACAATTTCATAAGTATTTTCCTTACTATCTGGTATTATCACACTATGTTTCGTAACAGATAAAGGAGAAATTGAGTCCTAGGGAAATTTTAGGTGTCCTCAAAAAGTTATATACATTGAGACCTTCAAAAACCACAGACATCGCTCCAAATGGCTCACCAAACAACAGCTGCATAATCTGCCCCCGTGGGATAGGTTCAGAAAAGCACTAGAAGGCATCAGAAACATACATCCATTGTTTAAATTGTAAAACACAAATAACCCAAATACACAAATTTTGAGAGAGTAGGGATAACAGCTAAGGTAGTACACATTCCTAATGTTCACTTTCACAGCTGTGCTACACGTTTCAGGAGGAAGAGAAAGTCCGAGTAAGCGCTGGGTTTGGTACTGGTGGCTCACTTCGAAACTCTGAGCATCCGTTTGTAGACTCCAAACTCATGTTTTTATCATCCAGTCAGAAAAACTGCAGCTGTGAATATAAAAAAATATTAGATGAAAATGGGAATAACAAGTTAGACAAAGCATGTTCTAGAAAGAACACCAAATCTGGTCATCACTTCACACCTCTAAGGAGTTATCCGTTTTTAATGAAGCAGCAGTCTTCCCACAGACAGTTATGAATCTGTCTACTATAAACCCCAGTTGAAAGCAGCGAGTCCCAGCAATGAAGGTGCATCTCCACTCCTGGCCATCTCCACCAAGCACCAGGTAAACCTCCCCTGGGCTGGAATTTGCAGAAGCGGGAAGTGGGACTGGGTGGTGCCTGCTAAGAGCAGCCTGCTCCCATCCACTGCTGCTAACTCCAGTGCAGAGGGGGCTTAGAACAAATTTTAGAATTAAGCTATAGGAAGAAAGAAAAGGGACTTATGAAGAAGACTTTAAAGATATGTAATGATTGCTCTCTCCTCCCCTAGCAAATTACTCTAGTCTTAATTATAAAATGCCTACCTTACTTCTGCATTATTACTTTTTTAATTGGCTTAAGTGGTCAATTCAATCTGATGTTTCTACCTGGCCCTCTTCATATCCTTCTCCAAAACCCTCACAGTAATGTTTTTGCCTTTTTTTTCTTCCATTCTGCAGCACTATTTTTTTTGGTTCTCCTCCATTTTTCCTTTTTATTTACTCCTCTGTTCTTCCTCCCTGTTGTTCTACACAGCACTGCTCAGGATCTCATGCCTTAGCACTCAGAAAAGCAGTGCCTTGAAAAATTGTATAGTGGGGGAGAACATTAGCTGGCAGCAGCTGAGAGATGCAAACAACCTTCCCTTGATGATCAGGATATGTAAGTTGTTTCTCTTTTGATCTGTTCACACCTATGATATCAAACCTCTTTCCACACCCACAAGACTGGAACAAGCCTCTTCAGCACCGTTTTGCCCGTAGTATTTATACGCTGTTACGATTCTATTTGTTTCAGTATTAAATTCAGGAAAAAACCCAAAAAACAAACAAATGCTTGGATTGAATGGAAACAAGGCAAAAATGGATGTTATAGATTGTTACAGATTGAAGATAACTTTTCCTGGCAATCACTTTTGGCAAAAGAAGTAGCCAAAAGTCAAGCTTTCAGGCTAAAATTAAGAGCGTGGATAGAGAATTTGATTTTCTGTTTAAACCACCACATTAACAGTGTATGTTTCTACCTATCTCTGGAGCTACAATTTTATCAGCCATATTCAATCTACCAGTCTAATCAAAATCTGTGTGCCAGACACGTACCACAGCATAACATGCTTAGGCAGGCAGTCACAGAATACCTTATCGTTTACAAGAAATCCTTGATGTTAAGATCCGCTAATGGGTCCTTTGTTGGAGGTTTCTTGGGACTCTGAGTAGCAGGAGTTGGGCTTGGAGAAAGCTAAAAGACATCAGCCAGGAGGGCAGAAAAAAACAAAGCAGAGAAGGATACACAAGCATTAGGTAGATATAGCTGGTTCTCACACAAGCACATTGCAAGCATACAAAGTTCTCATTTTTCCTTAAGTTCAGCATGTTGCCATTTTGCTTAAGCATTGTTTAGACTCCATCCTTACCACAGGGTTAACAATGTTGGGCTGGTTTAATGGGTAAGGCTAGAGACACTGCATATTCTATTTAGCGTAGCTTTAAATCACTCTCTCCCTGTATGGTGTTAGGATCATCAACCCAGACAGCAGTTAAGCAATTGTTAGATGTTAAACATCAAGGTGCAGAATAAGCAGAGTGCGTGCTGCAAAGTAAGTCTGAAAATCCCAGCAACTGGCTATTAAGTACAAGTTGTTCTACACTGGTAACGTAAGTAAGAGTCTAAAGTACTGGAGACGTGACTATATTATACTCAGTTCCTCCTCTGGTAGGTATAAAAATCATCAGTTATTCCACAGAAAATGTCATTTTTTTCAAGTTCCGTGCAACTCTTTTCACTAGGGAGCCAAATGATTCTCCCATCCTGTCCCTACTCATCCCCATCCCTACTTTACTCAGGGCACTAGATGTATTTTATATGTAGCCCTAGCACCTTGATGACTACCCTTCTTTGAGAAAAAAATGTTTGTGTCTTCCATAATATTATTCTTGATAATATAAGTGCAGAGACAGTTTAAAGTGGGAGGAAAAGCAAGAACAAGTAGCTATATATGAAATTCAGAACTCTAATACTTACAATCTACCTTCTCAGTCAGAGCAATTTCAAGTTCTTCCCATTTCTACATAGAAAACCCAGACAAACTTCAATGGGAATGTGGTTCCCTACTTAAAAAGTGTGGTTTGCTACAGGCTGATTGCTTAATATTTACAAAAAAGGGAGGTGGCTTGGTTTCAAGCATTACAAGTCAGATTTTACAAGCTGCAGCATCAAATTCCATCTCCCACTCTATTTGAAAGACAAGATGGACTTCAGACCTACAAAAGCAGCAAAATACTACAGGAAAGTAATTCCCTGCCTCTCCTCTGGAAGAGCCCTTTCCTTTTCAGACTTATTACAAACCAAACTCTATTTTGAAAAAAATGGCCTGGAACCAGTATTATGGCTTATGTTGCATCACCTAGGGGCTATGAGCTAAAAGCTTTGCATCAGAGCAGGCAGTGTGCTGCACTTCCAAACTTACTAGCTTCAAGTTAAAAAGAGTCCTTCGGAAACTATGAGAAGCAGCTGATACCACATGGTTCAACAGGAAGGATTAGCAAGTCTCCACTCACTCAATCTACTTCATCATTAATCACTCCATTAGGTTTTTTTCATCATCTTAAAGAATGGACTCATCTCCCTGGCAACCAGTAACTTGTGACCCAATGTTTCCTGGTTACTTTTAATTAGTATAGAATTAAGAATACGTTTGCTTTGGTTTTAGGTGGCCAAACTTGTGTCCCCTTGATGTCTAAATATGAGATTGTCACAAAGTCAGAATAGGTAAATATAGTCTAAAAACAAAAAAATGAAGCAGTGTCATCATCTCCCGCTTACAAAAGAACACAGTGATTAAGATGATTCATTTGCATTCTTCCACCTTAAAGTAAGTTAGAAGAAAAACTTCACAGTATTTAGATTAGGGCATTGCTGTGAAAAGCATGCATTCTGAGCCCTCCAATGTCACACACACTATGGTAATTCATATTTGAATGCAGTTGTTTAGCACTGAAAGAAACCCAGCAAGCTACCAAGCTAAAACAGATAAACTTGCATATACTGAGAAACAGCTGCCATCAAAGACTGGAGACCTTAGCTTCTTCATAAGCAGAAGGTCGGTTTTCCAAGGAATCTCTTGCTGGGCTCGGAAGGAAGATGCCGAGCGCAGCTCTAGTAAATGTTGACAAGCTCTGAACGGAATAGGAATGTCCATCAGCTCCACTTTGAGCTTTACTCAAATATCCCACAAAACCAGATCGTGGACGTCATTAGATGTAGGAGACTTCTCAGACCTGTTCCATTGGTCTCATACAAGTGAATTAAAAAAAAAAAAATCAAGGTAGTTCATGTGATCTGTTGCAAGTCAGGCAGCTCATCCTTTAAGAAGTCTCATTTACAGACCTACAGCTAGAATTGAGCTGAGATAATGCATAAACACAAGCTACTTTCTAGAAAAATGGAGAGCAATTACACACTCATCTAGCAGTAACACTTACCTGTACACCAGGGCCAGTGGCAGCTCCAAATGGTGGCCTCATCATAGGCTGCCCGTACATAACTGGCTGCTGGGGCATCATAGGTACACCTGCGGCTGCTGGGGGCTGTAAATTGACACAGGGTGAGTAGGGTTCTGGGTGAAGAAAGGAGAGCAGTGTAACAGAAGAGACTCACCATCCCAAATGCTGCTCCCGGCTGTGGGACAGGTGGAGTACCTCCTGTGGCAGGAACAGCACTTGCTGGAGGCACGGCTCCTGTCTAAAAAAAAAAAAGTAAAGAAAGAATTCCTGTAACACCAACTATCTGGAAACTACACTGAGTCTCCAGTATTCTCCAAGTTTTTCCGGAAAGTAGGACTATTATGTAGCAGATAATACCTAATCTCAAAACCACAATGCCTCAAAGAATGAGTGTTGAGTGAGTCCTTACACCAATGTTCAGCTTTCTTTGTCATAAGCAATGTCTTCATGAGTGGAGCCCATTTACTGAACACAACTCAAAATCAGCACAAGAAAATACATACTTTCCTCCTCTTTCTACGCGTTGTAAGAAAGCATCCCAATTTCATAATTGATAACCAACACGCTATGCACTTGTTGTAGCACTGTATTTTAGTAAAAGCTTAAGCAGATTGTAATGCTAAGGGAAACAGCTGCTATAATTAGCTTCCAATTAAAAAAAAAGTATTTTTATGCAGTGATATTCATTTAATTTTAACCTAGTTAATAAGTTCACACACTTAAGCCACAATCACAACCATTACAGACTTTAGTAAGGAGAGTTTACAGTTTTCATTCATATGCTTAACTTGTTAGGATTTTCATTCAAATAACACATAAGAAAAAAAGGTGACATTTCACTAGGATTCAGGAAGACAGAACTGTTAGTTCAGTAGTCTGACTGGATATACAGCTCAACAGCATCTTTGAACAAGGCCACGCCACTTATCTAGCAGAACCTAGACATCATCCCTTTTTGGTTCCCTTCTCTGTAACTATCCATGCACAGTCTCCTTATGGCCTTGAAAGCATCCAAGCCTCTCCTTTTCACAGAATTATATAGAATCCAAATTACTAACAACTCTGAAGAGAGGCAGGAAGCAATCAAGAAAGGGATTTAAAAACAGTAGTAGGATTTTTAGGAATCTCATTACTGCTGTCGGATGACTTAAGTATATTGGCACAATTTCTCATGCTGTTACAAAAGCTGTAGGGTCATGCCTGAGCCCCCACATCCTTACTGCCTGCCTTGAGTCAACTAAATCCCAGCGCACTGGGAGAGCACCTAGCACACTTTCAGTTCAAAGTAAAGCGCGTCTCTGGAGATACATGGGAATTACTCACTGCACAGACCACTTTTGTGAATGCTGCATTCAGTGCCCTTGATTGATCCTTGCTTGCAGACTAAAATAGGCCAGTTTCTTAGGAAACTGGAGACAAGTCAAAATAATCTGTTCAAGATTCATTAATCAGCAAACACTCTACAGTTTCTGGCTAATAATTATGAACCTCGTTTCCAGTCTGTAAGTTTTCTGGGGAGCATTTCAATTAAAAGCTGTACTGTGCTAGCAGCACGGCTGTCCCCAAACTAAAACCAACATCTGGATGCTCTGGTATGGAAAGAAGGAATATAAAGGCACAGATTAATGACATCAGATACAGTGTTCTGACTGCAGCCACAGGAACACACCGTAGTTCAAAATCCAGTTAGGCGGATGCCAAGAAAATGGCCACACAAACTGAATGGAGGTAGCGACCAGTGATGAGTGGCGTTCCTCAGGGGTTGGTACTGGGATCGGTGCTGTTTAACATCTTTGTCAGCAACACGGGCAGTGGGATTGAGTGCACCCTCAGCAAGTTTGCCGACGACACCAAGCTGTGTGGAGCGGTTGACACGCTGGAAGGAAGGGATGCCATCCAGAGGAACATGGACAGGCTCGAGAGGTGGGCCTGTGCGAACCTCATGAAGTTCAACAAGGCCAAATGAAAGGTCCTGCACGTGGCTTGAGGCAATCCCATGCACAAATACAGGCTGGGCAGAGAGTGGATTGAGAGCAGCCCTGAGGAGAGGGACTTGGGGGTGTTGGCAGATGAGAGGCTCAACATGAGCCGGCAATGTGCGCTCATAGCCCAGAAGGCCAACCGCATCTTGGGCTGCATCAAAAGAAGCGTGGCCAGCAGGTTGAGGGAGGTGATTCTGCGCCTCCACTCTGCTCTGGTGAGACCCCACCTGGAGTACTGCATCCAGCTCTGGGGCCCCCAACAGAAGGACATGGACCTGTTGGAGCGAGGCCAGAGGAGGGCCACAAAGAGGATCCGAGGGCTGGGGCACCTCTGCTATAAGACTAGGCTGAGAGAGTTGGGGTTGTTCAGCCTGGAGAAAAGAAGGCTCCAGGGAGACATTATAGCCACCTTCTTGTACCTAAAGGGGGCCTACAGGAAAGATGGGGAGGGACTCTATCAGGCAGTGTAGCAATAGGATGATGGGTAATGGTTTTAAACTGAAAGGGGGTAGATTCAGATTACATTTCATGAAGAAATTCTTTACTCTGAGGGTGGTGAGACACTGGAACAGGCTGCCCAGAGAAGTTGTGGATGCCCCATCCCTGAAGTGTTCAAGGCCAGGCTGCATGGGGCTTTGAGCAACCTGGTCTAGTGGAAGGTGTCCCTGCCCATGGCAGGTGGGTTGGAACTAGATGATCTTCAAGGTGCCTTCCAAGTCAAACCATTCTGTGATGCTATGAATCTGCTTTTGCCTCACAGCACTAGGGTCACTTGAGGGAACAGGCTTTTATGAAATTCTGCTGATTTTAATCCAGAAAGTGAAAGGTCACAAGGAAGGAAAGAAGTGACCAAAAGTTAAGTGGTTCAACAGTGACGTGAAAGAAAGCTTCATTTTGGTCTCCGCATATATTTTTCCTGCAGATCTGGTTTTCTTTGGCTTCAAAAAAATACCCAAGTGCATGATTTTGAAGAAATAGATATAGCACCCATGTTTCATGAAATGCTATCAAAACCACCCAGCTTTCCAGAAAGGCTAGTTACTTATCAGATGGTAAAACCACTACAAGATGAGGCTGATGTTATAGAAGTTTGAAATTTCAGGTAGCACAAGTGATCAGATAGTTCACATCCAAGTAAAGCAAAGACAGTTTGAAGCCATTATTTTCAAGCTTACAGCACAGACATAGTTAATTACTACCACCACATTCAGCACATTGCCTGAGAATTGTCTGCTGGACAGCCAGTCCAAGAGCAGCCATGTTAGGTAGCACCTAGCTAGTTTTAAGCCAGTGGTAATAACTGTAATGCAGGTGAGATGCTGTTAGTATCTTTGTGTTTAGTAAGTACGTACAATAAGAGATAAAAAAAATTCACTTACACTGTACAGTATTGCCCAGCCTTTCTATTAAGAAAAAAAGCTGACGTTACAACTAATACATTCAATGAAGTATCAAGTTCAGGGAATTCATGTATCTTCCATAAGGTTAAGGAACAAGCTTAGAGTCACATTAACATCTGGCTGTGGCAGCAGGGAACTGAACTGATTATCCTCCCTCTTGACAGGCTCTTCCTTCCCTTCCCAACTCAGCTTTTTTCAAACAGACACTGTTTCATGCCCTGTGCGACTCTAATGAAATGAGGTATCACCCCCCCTTCAGATTACTGTTGTAGCTTACTCATGATCAAGTTGCTCCTGTGCCACATTTAGATTTTTAGCTCAATTCAACCCTCCTCTCTCAAAGTTAGTGCCTTCTGATACATTCTAAAGAGCAATCTTAACTCTACCTGACTGTTTACTCTGCTAAACAGCTACCCACTTCTAATCTAATATCAATCACCCGATCAGCCTAAAAATACCGTGTCATCTTTCTAACTACTTCATTCAGGAAGGCTCAAGAAAGACCCATGTATTTTCTCTCCTTCCAGTACTTCAGCTTTGAATCAACATCACTGTCTTTTGAGCAATCTACCTGGGCCTGGTGCTGGCAAGACCTATATGGTTAACCACATACTTGGAAATTTCCATGGATATTAAGTGTACATGTATAGTAACATCATGATACATAAGCTAGTGTATTTTCATTGACCTGAACTCAATAATTTATTTATGTCAGCTGTAAATTTGGTCTCAAAAATGTGTCTTGAAACAATCGTATCATTTATACAGAAGCAAACTCTTTAGCTGAAGTAGACAGGAGCAGTGCCTACGTGTATATTTGCATAGTCTCATAAAATATTGAGGTTTCAGTATCAGTGATATTGACAAATTAACCACCTACCAATGGACCACTTGGGACACCACCGGTTGACCACGTTGCAGGTGCTACTTTTGGCTGCCAGTTGGCTCCTCCTGTTAACTTTTTCTCTCCAGCATTCCACTGAAGGTCTCCCCTAACAGAGAAGGAAGCAGACAGAGCTATTATTTACATACAGTGAAAATGAAAACCAATTGCAGTACATATTAATGTTAAGCTTGCAGCTACATTAGTTTATGGTGTATGCAGTTGAAGTTATTAACAGAAAGATACACTTTCAGTGCCACTCGGTTTCAAGGGTTGTTAGTGGTAGACACCGCTACACTCTATATTGAAGTCAGTTACATGGTTAGGGCCTTTGTGGTGAGAATTAAAGAGAAGTTTTACTTAGTATTGACTGAACGTAAAATATTATTGCATATACCCTTGCAAAGTAGGAAGAGGGACTGCTACTGCCTATTCTACTGGGGCCAGGCAGTAGAGCTGCCTGCTAGAAGTCTTTGAAAGGTCATTTCATTGCTGGAACTCTTGCTCAGACAGCTGAAGGAGGAAAGCATTCAGTTCTGAAAAAAGCTGATAGATACAAGAGAAACAAATCATTCACAGAGCAAAAGCGCTGTTGCAAAACCAGGTTTTGTTAGAGGCCGCTCTATCCAGAATAGGATACACCATTTGAATGAAGTAGATTGAAGGAAGCTAAGTTTTGGGGATAAACCTCATGATGTATTTATACATATCCCTATCATCTCCACAGAGGCACAATATATTTTGAAGTAGACACATCATAAACTGGTCTTGCGTACAGAGTAAGACTCAGCACAGAAGTAAGCAATCAGATTAAGAAGGTACATTCAAAACTAAATGCAATGCTGTAAATACTTCTGGCAAAAAGAAGCTTTTCAGTGCATAGAATGAACTTCTTTTCTATTTTACAAGTATTCCAATGCCTACACGATAAGCACATCCAGCGTCTGTAAAAAGATAACAAAACTATTACATGTTAGCCTAGATTACTGAGGAGAACTATACAATTTATTATCTGGAGTATTTGTTCATTTTAAGTTGTTTGAAATCAGCTATCCAATATGAAGACAGTAATTTACAGAAAAAAAAATTTCTAGGACTCAGATTAAAGCCAGCAAGTTTAAAAGCTGTATCAGGAACATTTAACCTTAATTTTTCAGTGAATCTGTATAGAATAGAATACTTTTTCCAGAATTTTTCTGAACTGATTTTTTTTTGGGGGGGGTAAGGGGGCACATGACCAATTCATTGATTCTTAATAAACACTGAAATAGATGTAAGACTATATAGCAGAGTCGAAAAATTTGTGTTTTTTTAAATGAAGTTGAACTTACTTTTTTGAAGTGGTACCAGAAATTCCAAGATCTGAAAATTGTAAGAGAAAAGAAAAAAAAAAAAAAGTCATGTGTGTACTAAATTAAAGCATGTCAAAGTAACAGCTCATATTTCATTCCACATGGGCTTATACACAGTAGTAAAATTTTGGCTGTCTTCATTTAGACAGCATCAGAATACTGTCCACATCTACCCCTTTCTTCAGGACAAACTTCTGAGGAACACTGCAAGTGTCTTATGCTTGAGGAAACCAATTTTGCTCCATAAGCAAACCAAAGTAAGAATATACGTAGGTCTACAAAACGCTGTTATTTAAGTGCACCAAAGCTATTTACCATGAACGACAACACTAGTTTCTGTTCCTCATTATACATTCTGAAATAAAAAGCTATTTTTCACATACACATATATCTGAATGTCACCTGAAGTTCTGTACTTTTATCTGCTGCATCATACATAGCAACTTCAAGCAGTTTCCTTAATTACCCTTTGGAAGAAGTTTTAAGCTAGGTTTTAAAGAATACTCTTCTCACATGACCAGTAAAGGTCCTGTAAGTCACAAATTGCTAAATGTGATTAATTTCTCCCCCAAACTTGGATATACCAAATGACTTGCAGAAGAGGTTTCAAGTGATTAAGAGTCCTGCTGTCTCCTAAGCATGGTAGTTTCCCCCCACACCTAACAGAAAAACAGGCATCATAATATCAGTTTTATCTTTGCTGTGGTGCGTTTACATATACTAATAGAATATTCCATTTATACAATCCTCTAAAGTATAACTTCAGGATTATTGTACCTTAGCCTAGGTGGGCCTCTGTGAGGTTTTGGGAGAGGCTGGGGTTACTGATCTCTAGTTATAAAGGCTCTAGCCCTTCGCCTGCTACAGGAAAGGGAACACTTTTTTGTTTAGCATTTGAAGAACATGTTTGGGAAAGTTCAGTGTCTGAGAGAAGATCTGTTCTTGGCTGTTGTGCACACTTCATCCCATCATTAAACAAAAGTTCAGCTGTTTGTGTCCACCAGCTTTTCTGCTTAAATTCCACAGTGCTACCAGATGCTCTGGACAATTTTCACTTTTCTATCTGTTATTACACAAAGGCACATTCATTATGAGTCTAATGTGCCCCTGAATGTACCTGGGACGTTCACATGGCACAAATCATACCTACCAAACAGATCCCATTATTTGACTCGGATCCTGGGCACAAAGAGGAATGAGTTACAACCCCAGATTACCAGCTATCCTTATTCCTGCCTATAGCTTCCTCCGTCTCCCCAGGGAAGCAGGAGGACACTGAAAGAAGAAAGCTAAAATAGTTAGGTATTTGGCTCCACAGAAGAGTAACGTAGTTGTATGCCACACCACTTAAAACCAAAATTAGCCACTTACTGCCTACTAAGTTTGCAAGAGACGAATCAAGATCACTTCCGAGGCCTTTGCTTGCTGCTGAAGCAGCGACTGTTGCTGTGGCCGCAGGTGCTATAGACTGACCAGAAGGAACCATGGTTGGCATAAGAAGATCACCTAGGCCATCAAACACTGGAAGTGAAGGGAAAGTGAGTCAGAAACAGCAGCTGTGGTAATACGCTACCTGCCACTTCACTGTTGCTCCAACAAATACAGGACAGACAACCACGTCACAACTCTTACCAAAACACCGTTTGACATTAAAAGTAATGCCAACAAGGGCATGCACGTTGTTTTACTAGAGTCTGAATGTACAGTAATCCTGAAAGAGCTACACCAATGAGAACTAATATGAGAGAACATGCCTGTAAGGACTTTCATTGGAGAATTGAATCTACATAGATACAGTACCACTTCCACATGACACTTTTTCTTACAGCCATCCTTATAGAGATGTCAGATGCACACATATTTGTCAGGAGATATTCATTTAAAGGTTTTTAAAATGAACATCTTGCAGCAAATACCAGTCAGAATTACTGTGACAAAGGCAGCCTTATACCTTGACATCTTACGGCAATAGGATTGAAAGTCTCGAAGATGTTACTATTCACTTGCAAGCAGCAGGGAGTTGGGAAAACCTACTAACATCTTATGAGATCAGAAGGAACCAGAACCATCCACACTGACAGAGCTAGCCTCCTTAGTCCAGTTATCTAACTCAGAAGTTCATTTTTCAGATCCCTTGAAGCCAAACTGCCTGGTATATTTCATGCCAGCGTTCTATCTTCTGATCTGTATTTGAGGTACATGCTAATGTTAAGTCAACAGGAAGGGGTAGCATGTGCACTTGCAAGCAATCAAATAACCAAGCAGTAGTACTACCTCAACCTTTTTTTTTCTTGTACATTTGCAGAACTCACCAATTTTAAGTTTGTAGCAAGGACCCAGCATGGAAAATATAGAATGGAAGAGATACAAACAAAATGACAGCAGTGATGAAAGTTAAAGCTTATAGTCAGGCAAAGAACACGACCTCGGGCTCCATTTTGTGTACCTTCAGGTGCCATGCAAGCTCAAGAACAGCTTCAGCAGCAGCAAGATGACTTGCCTATGTACTTGATTTACAGAACAGTGTTTTCCTTGCGTAATACCTGATTCATGCAATCAAGCACATGCAAGGATGATGTTCACGCTAGTTTTTTACTGACGTAGTGGAATAAAAAATGCGTACAGAGAGCTCTTGGGCACACACCAGCCTAAACACCACCCTGAGTTCTTCCAGTAGAGAAGGAACAGGGAAATGACTGATACCGCTTGTACTCAGAGCCCAGACATGGTGTCATTAAGTCATCTAACACATAAAACACATTAGAAAATTCACTGGAAGAAACCCTGTGGCTCACCTGATGCATCAAATGAACTGCCAGTCGTTGGAGCCGTTGTCCCAAAAGCTGCATCAAAGTTAGGCTGTAGTAAGCTGGTTTGAGCTGGAGTGACTGGGGACGGTGATGGAGAGGGAGCAATAAAAGAACCTCCAAAGCCTTGAAAAAGCCATATAAGACAAGTATGGACATTAGGGTCAGTTTTGTTGAGCTGTGTTTAACAAAAGAAGGCAGAATGACAGATGCAATTCTTCTAGACCATCATAAATAACTCAGTACTACACAAGCATCCTTGGTATGCCAGGTTTTACGCAGGGCATTTAAGCTTTTGTGAGAGTCACTAAAAAAACCTTAATGTTTGTTGTTTAGATCTCTGCAGAGGCAGACCAACAGAGTAGAGAACACAATTCTTCCAGTACTACACACTATACTTCTAGGTAAGTAATCTCACAGGCAGAGAGAATTGGTTCAGAAAATAGAGAAATAGAGGACTAACTTCAGAAATGCATATGATCACCCACCAACTCCTTTAGAATCTCAATTCAGAAGGCAGTGTTTTACTAACCCAGTTTAGCCTCTTTTAAACCATCCTGGTCTCCCTTGTTAAGATGTCTTCAAGCTGCTGCCCCCTCACATGCTCTCATGCCAAAGTAGGATCAACAGCCTCCACAAGTGAACTGCTTGTAGGCTGGAGAATCTCCATGATTGAAGTCAATGTATATATTATAAATCCAATGTTTATATAAATAAACCTTACTCATGGAGAGTCTCTAGCCTAGAAGTAATGCACTCACGCTTGACTACTCTTAAAATTCCTCCCTTGCCCACTATATAATGTGATCTCCCTTGCAATTTAAGCTTATTTGTATTATCTACAGACTCTGGAAACTGATTAAATATGCAAAGACTGTCAAAACAAGAACAGACATACGACACTTTCTCAATTCTCTTTAGTCTACAAGCCATTCCTCTTATTCAATCTCTTCTTGACAGTGATGTCTGAGACCTCTATACTACATCTTCAGTCTCTCTCAGCCTTGTTTTTTTCCAGCTGGCCTTGTACAGAAAGGATCAGACCTGCGCTCAGTGCTCCAACCATGACTATGCAAATACAGCAGGAATAGCACTCTGCACAACCTGCAGGCTGTACTTTTTTCCCCTGTATCGAAGTGTATTATTTTGCCACAGCTAGGCACAAGACAGTGGTGAGCCAGCACTCTACCACCGCCTTTAGTTTCTTTTCGAGGATCATCCTGCCTTACAGTCTACTGTCCTTATTTGTCCAGCTAATCATTGCTGCCTATGGACAGAAGCTTGAACATTTACTCATCTGAAATTCCTCCTTTAGATAATTTTCTCCACTTTGTAGAGACCATTTTCATTTGTAGAGACCTATTCTCATCCAAAGTAAATACAGATCTTTTCATGTGGGTGAAATCTGAGAAATTAAGCATGATACTCCAGCAGTCATATCATTGAAATTAAGTACCAAATACAGCATATTGATTTAGAAGAGATCATCTATTTACATTAAATCCTTATCACTACTTTATGTCTTTTTACCGAGACAGTACCATTCTTGTTTAAGCAGTCAACTAATTCCTTCCTTCCTTCATCTTTCTTTAGCTACCAGTTCAGTGGGGAAGTCAGCTTTCTAAAAAGAGCAAAATAAAGAAAATTCTGAAGACTTTCTAACCACTTGTTGTTTTTATCCAAACTGCTTTCCATGGTCACAAGGTATATCAATTACAGCACATACGCAGACATCTTACAGTGACAAGAGCACATTTCCCAGCTACGATCAAGCATCTGCCAGACATTTAACTAGCAGGCCAGTGCTCAATGTACTTCTGCTCAAATTGAGCATCAATTATATCAAATGTTACTGTAAGATCTCAGATGCGCTCCCTGAAAACTTTGCTTTCTCAGTGAAAAAAAAAGACTAAACACCAAACACTTAAACACTGGAAAAATAGGACAAATTTATACACATACACGATGTAAGCATCAGACATATTTACATGTCAGGCACATGCATATTTTAGAAGACCAAGAAGAGACTAGCAACTTATTTGACAGCAGAACACCTAAGACAACCATGTAAAGTAAGTATACTTGTAATATTATACATAAAACCAATCACTCAAACCATGAAGGACAAGCCTTCAGCCACCGCATGAAATCTGGACAATCTTAAATTTAAAACTGGATTACACTGCAGGCTATACATCTGCCATTATCTAGGGTGAACAAATGCTTAGCAATATGTTGTGATGTTTACAGACTCTCTGTATCTGCCAAGTAGAGATTCAAATCTACATGGAGCTCTTTTGAATACATATAAGGAAAAAAAAAAATTAAAAAATTTTCTATTCACTCCAACTGCTTCAGGTCTGCTCGAGTATTTAGACTTATGACATCCCTTTAATAATTTAGGTTTTGATTTAATGTGACTCATCAGATTCAGAGAGCATCCTGCTGAAGTTTAAGCCATCTGGAGCATAATTCCTACTGGAATTTAAGCTTAGTTACAGATAAGGACATAAAATATTTTGTATTGTAACGTTTGCATAAGCAGAATTAGCTTCTTCCCAACACCATCTTTACACCCAGTCCCTCGACAATGCACACAACCACAAATGACTGGTATGTTTCAGAATCTATTAGTTAAAGCATGACCTCCAGCCTTAAGCTATCCATAGGCTAACTAATACAAAGACCTATTGAAGCAATATTAAAACAAGAGGTGGTCTTCTACCTTAAAATCTTGAAGCTGCCTGTACTAAAGCTTTAGCATGCATTTATGCATTATGTCCCACTTTAAGTAGCTGGCTTGCTACTTAAAGTAGCACTGGAACCAATTAAGAATGGACATATACATTATTATTCTCTAGACTACTTCTACCTTCCAGCAGCACAACTAGGTGTTGCCCACACTCAGAGCAGGCACTAGCAAAAGTGTCCTCTTCTGAGACAGCTTCAGCATGCAAGCACCCACCTGTATCAACTCACAGCACTTAGAGCAGATTACATACTGAGGTATCTCATGTTACGTATTTCTCTTACAACGAAGGATCTCTCATGAGCATATAAAGGCAAAACATACACAGGGTTGGACTTCTGATATAGTATAAGTTGGGATGAGAGCAACTTGATGTCAGGGCCCACCATACCTACAGTGGTCAGCAGTTGCATAAAGGGCAGACTATCACTCCAGCTCAGAATTAAAGCCACAAAAGGTACAACATGAAGCTAACAACTACCTTCAAAGTTCATGATCCATAACCTACTGACCAGTTCTACTGAAAAATTCACCTTTCAGAAACATGAGGAAAAATAAGCCAAGTCCCCTCCTCAAACCAGAAGAGCATTGGTTTCCTTTACAGTTGAGGAAGACCTGCTGGGATCTTGCTCTCTACAAACTTCAAACTGGGATGGAGGGGGAAGTCATAACTGTTTAGCACAATCACTATTAGCCACTAAAACACATGATGTAGCAGGAATTTTTGAGAGTAGTTCAAACCCAATTCAGCTGAAGCTGCTTACCTGTAGGATGCAGACTAGAATGATATTTATTCAACCTTTGAAATAGGTGTGACAGTGATGCTACATTCAGCACTAGCAGAGACCTCATCCCACCAACTATAAGGAGAGGGTCTCTATCACTTGTATGCCCTTGCGCTCAGAAAAGATCTCTCTCATCACCTCAGCCTCTTCTTGCTTAAATGCAAGACTGCTACCAAGTCATTCATTCAAGCTCTTAACATTTTGGTGTGCAACCTGCCCCAATTAAATCAACCAGAAAACAAAGACGAATTAGCAGTAAGGAATAAGTACCATAGCCTGCAATACTGCTTAAGTTAAGTTCTGCTACAGTCAGCCAAAGAAACTTTATGCGAACGCCCCTATTCAGTAAACAGTACAGGAAAATAAGGCTTGTGTGGGAGGTAGGAAAACAAAGAACAAAGAGTATAATCTAGGAAGTTAACTTGTATTTTGGTATAGTGCTGCCATTATAAATCATTGCAGTTTTAATTTAAGACAAAAGTCCACTTGCACCCAAGGAACATAAAGGATTTCACAGACCACTTCTTAGTTTTGCCTTAAAATAACAAGTTTTTAGAAGTTCTTTATTACCAGCAAGTAGGTCTGCAGAAGCTGAGGAACTAGAAGCAGCCTGGGTTGCGGGCTGGGGTTCAGGAGCGCTACTTCCAAAAGCATCTAAAGGGAATTCCAGAAAGCATCAAGAAAAAGGTAAAGAGTTCAATATTAAACGCATCAATCCATCACTTATCTTAAACAAAAGATGACGAAAGGATAACCACTTAACTCATTAGAAGAAGAAAATGAAAGTGCTTGGCCACTCTTATTGCAGAGCAGTACCATAGATGCAAAGCTCAGGTGGAAAAAAGGAGGCGCAACAAACCAGCACTTCAAAGAAATCTGGTTTTCTACAGGGAAGAATAGCACTTAAGAAGATATCAATATTAAATCAGTGCAGTTTGTGAGTCCTTTTAGTTGGGTCTCAGAAAACCCATACAAATGCGTTAAGCCCTTTGGAGATGAATTCATCGGATGACAGACTGGAGTAATTCCAGCCAGAATTTACTGACTCACATTAAGTCTTTTTAAAGTGATATGTCACTGATGTTTAAAAATTCACTACTTTAAGCAACATTCCTGTTCTACAACACTTCTAGAGTTGGCTGTGCCCATCCTAATTTCCACCTTGCCAAATCCAACAAAGATCCTGTGATTCAGATATCCAGTCTGAGACAAGTCACCCTCAAAACTTCAGCTGCTTTGAGAAACAGAACTGAGAGAAAACAATGTGAACAAGGAGAGTTGCAAAGAGGAAAAAAAAAAGGCACACAACAGACTTTCATTGGACCTCTGAGGAAGAGCCATACATGCATTGACAGAAGACAGAATGGCAAGTGTCATGACAACAGAATGGCCACACCAACAGCTTATTTGCAGTTCGTTATTGTGCAATACGAAGAACTGGACATGCGAGTATTAGCCATGATGTTACACAGAAAAGCTGTCAGAAGGGGAAACTGCAGCTTTAGCCAAGCGCAAAGGTAATTAAAATGAAGTGATTCAACTCTGAAGTGGTGAGGAAAGAAAAATACCCACCACCAAATAGGTCAATCACACCTGAAGAATCCACCTTTGCTGGAGAGGCAGTGGGTAGAGGAGAGGGGGCTGCAAATGCATCCACTGCAGTAAGCATAGGATAAATAATATTTAGTATCAGCAAGGCAAAAACGATAGCTAAATATTTCAAAGCCACATGGGCTCCACCACTTAGAACCACAGGGCCGGTAAATTCAGGTAATAACAGTCTTCAGAACTGCAAACAGAAAGCGTTACATTTCTCACCCAGCAACTGAAAACCACAGTACTTTAAAGAAAGCATTGTTTACTACGAATTTTCTTATGCTTAGAGGAGGATATACTCTCTCAACCACATTACTTACTCAACTCGTGTCAGCCACTTCATGGTTTGCATCTTCAGCACCTGCTAATCTTGTAACCAAAGTGTCAACAAACCCACAACTTAGTATTTTAGCTTAAAGATGTAAATTGGCAATAAGTCTTTTTTTTTTTTTTTTAATTTTAAACTCTTGAGGAAAAAAACCCAAAGAAACAAAACCCCAGAAGTCTGTAGGACGGTCTGTGAAGATCAGCACTCACCAGATAAGAGATCAGCAGTAAGAGAACTCTCAGGCACAGGAGAAGCTCCATGTGGTGGAGATGAAAAAGCATCTTCCAGAAATTAAAGAAAAAACGAGGAGAAGTAAGTATCATACAAGTCAGTTTACACCATTACACAGCATCAAAGCAGCAGAGTATTGGAAGAATTCTCTCTTTACCTGTACCAAAGAGATCTATGCTAGGAGTAGCATCTGGTTTAGGTGCTGCGGGTACATCAGGAACAGACTCAAATAAATCTAAAGCCAAGAACATAACATGTCTTTAACTCATTTTTGAAAGGCAGGACTGAAAGCAGAACTTTCAAGCTTTGCACATCGTATTTGGAGCTAATAGGCTCTCTGGTTTGAAAGCCTAGCACACAGCACGCATGCAGCAACGATTTGTTTGTTCTGTACGCCTGACACAATCAATCCACCAGAATCAAAGAGTTAAAAACAAAATTACCACCAAAGATATCTAGAGCAGGAGGAGCGGAGGTGGTGGCGGTAGCAGAAGTGGTGGCAGTAGTGGTAGTGGCAGTAGCCGTAGTAGCAGTAGCAGCAACAGCAACAGCAGCAGCTGGAGAAGGAGTTGTTGCAGGAACTGGAGTGGCTGCACTAGTTGTAGGGGTAACTACAGGAACAGCAGTCTCTGTTGGCTTCATAGCAAAGAGGTCCAGCTCAGGAGCAGCCTCTGCACTACCTTCGGATGGGGCAAAGGGGTCTTGTAAAAAGGAGAGGGGAAATTTATGTGTATGCATACTTAGGATCAGTGAGGGAGGAAGTCAAGAACAAAGCAACTACAGGCAATGCACATACTGCAAATACACGCACGCACACAAAGGAGATCACTAACATCTAGCCTACTTATCCAGACACATTACTTATGTTTTTCCAAAATAGACCATCTGAAAGGCTGAGCAGTCTAGTTAAAGGGGAGGACTTTCAAAGGGTGTTTGACAAAGCCAAAAAAGGACAAAAATATGACAAAAGAATATCCAGTTTAGCAGGTTACTGCTTACCAAAAACTCAGCACAGCCAGAATTGTTTATTAGCACTACCAAATAAGCACAAAGTTACTGGGTCTCAGGAACAGGCAGTTCTGTTAAGCATGCTCTTCAGTCTAAGGTTTATTTTGACCAATTACAAACACTATGAAAGTTTCAGAAAAACACACTGCCATGTAGTTTAAACAACAAACAAACGAAAAAAAACACCAGCAAACAAGCTACTATCTAATGACATAAAACCCACCATTTCCTGAACATGCATCAAGAGCTGCTGCTACAGGGGTTGGGGTAGCTGGTGCTGCTGCCCCTTCAGCTGCTGCAGGGGCTTCCCCAGGAGAAGCTGCAAAGGCATCTTGGGTGCAGTTTAAGAACAGAAATTAAAAAGAAAAAGGATAAAGAGAAGAAAAATATAGTAAAAGAACCAAGTTAAATTGCACAGGTAGATCCCCTTATACAACATGAATGTTGTTACTCTGACAGCCAGACAAGTCACGCAGCGCAAAATGCTTTGTCTCCCCCAACCCCACACAAATATGTTCTAGACAGGGTTTGAAGATGGAGCTTCTCAGGTTGCCTGCAGGAAATCCAGTGAGTGTAAAAGGCATTATTCTCATTGTATAAGGGTTCAGAGCAGCATGCTCATGTACTACCCAAAACCAACTAATGAAGAAACAGCAGAGGTATGGTAGTAAGTTGGTGTTAATAAAAATATTAAAAACTTGCATGCTCAAAGCCCATAATACATTTGATTAATCTGCAACTGTGAATTTACTTGCATAGTGCTTTGCAAATGTAAGCATTGTTAACTGAGTAACAATCCAATTACATCGGCAGAGATCTGCATCTACCATTTCTAGCTTTTGAGCCAAGTCAGTCATGCAACATCTGAGAAATTGAACTTACTTATTTCTTAACAGTATTCCAATCATATCTTTCTGAAGCCATAACCTGATGCATAGGTTATATTTACTCAGCTTGCTCCTCACAGATCCAGAATGTTCATCTTAACTACTGGCCAGTCACAGTTTGCCTCTCCTTCTTTGAGGATGACCTCTAAAGGCCAACAGTCAGGGAAAATAACTGGTTTTGGATTTTGGAATGAATTGCTCATGAGGTTTCCTTGACTGTTTTTTTTCCTTGCCATTTGCTAAGTGTACGTTTAAATTTCAAGCTCTGAACTTTTACAGCATTATTCCTGGGCTTAAACCACCATCTGTAGCTCTTAATTCCATGAAGTAGTCCTAATGGACAGTGCCATTTAGACCATCCTCATAGGCAAGCACTTTCTTCACAAAAAGACTGTGCAATTAAGATTAAATACTTTAAGATACTCATAAAGGCCATTTTTCTACTGCTACAAAGTTAGCAAGTTAAAAAAAATTCTGTTGGGGAATACTGCAATTGCACTGTCAAACTAGTACAGGAAAAAGCTTAACATGCTTTAACTTGAATGTCAATTTTAAAATGAACACAACCATTTTAAAAACAAGTTTGTGCCAGTTAATCTAAAAAGCTCAGAAGAACATGCACTGAAACTTCAACAGAAGAGATAAAAGCCAATTAGTCTTGTACAATAGAATTAAAATGAGTTAGTAGCAAAAAAAGGCCTGCTAATAAGCCATTTCAAATATAATTCTATTTTTCCCATAACAAGGGTCAACAAGAAAACTGGATGGCAGTTGTCCAAGTAAAAAAAATCATAATTAGTCAAACATCACAGTATTGTATGTATACCAGACACTGGCATATGCTGCGTAGAAGAAATTCAACACAGAACTGGACTGAAGAGTTTTGAATTGTACTACTTGAGAATACGCTATGCATATGGTCGTGAGTGTTGGGTTTTGCTCTATGGGGCCAGCTTTCAGATGGAGGGTCACCCTGGGCTTTTTCAAAAGAACACATTTCTATCCACACAAGCCTGTAGGCCAACAGCACAGAATTCAGTCAACACTACTTATAATTACTTCCCAGCATTAAAGGATAGACTCCAGATTTCTTATAAAGTGGGACTTCAGAATGCATAGAGTTAGTCACAAGTTCTATGTTGGGACCACTTCAGCCTTACAGTTACACCTATTCCTGTCCAGATGTAGAGTATTGAATTCCCATGTGCAACAGCCACAGAAATTCAGGTGGGCACAAATTCCTTCCAGCCCACAGATGGAAGGGAACAGCTAGCTTGGCACTAGCTTTATTATTTATTGCCACTTCTAAGTAAGGTTCTAGCTAAACATTATCATTTTCTTTATAATCGTACTTGAGTTAAATGTTACACCTAAGTTCATAATGGAATCTAAAGAAAAAATGCCATATGAAGAACTTTAAATATTAGTTACTCTGAGAAGTTTGAGAAATCTATATGAGCGTAGAGACAGACCAACCTGAACACGTGATCTTGCAACTTATAGTTCAAACCAAGGGTGGGTTGGGGTTTTTTTGTTTGTTTGGGGTTTTGGGGG
>VYXH01009515.1:242539-285646 GCA_013397275.1 Burhinus bistriatus
TTTTTTTGTTTTTGTTTTTGTTTTTTTAAAGTGAACACTTATCAAGTTCTTTGAAGCCTTTCAAAAGGCTCTGCTGCATCTGCACAGATGTCCTCTGCTAAAATCTAGCATCACTTGCAGAAATGGATACAATTAAGTACTGCGTATTTTATTAGTAAAAAAAGAAAAATTCGACTGGTTTTATTTTCTTTTTCATTCCTCCATATTGGCATGGTAAGCCTACATTTGCATATCCAGCACTGTAAAAGATCTTCTCCCTTTAAAGCAGTTACTATCTTTACTCAGTTTATGCCACGCCCTCACATTTGTGCATCTTCTGCTTCAAAAGTGAATCTAGCTTTTGCCTTCTAGAATCAAGTAGCACATGATCCTCACTTGGGTTTATAGACAGCCTGGAAACTTAAAGAGATGTTGCTGAAACCTTTGCAAGTTCACACTGCATGGAATATCTATTAGGAGTGACAGGTATATATTATGTACAGTATAACAGTTAGATTGTTAAATAAAAATAGTCCTTATTGCAATGACCTGCAAACAAGGGCATTTTTTAAGTTCTGAAATACTGTAGGGCTTTAGTACATCTTGTCTGCAGCAAAATAAGTGTTCCTGAAGACTGATCTGTTTCATTTCATAAAAATCAGACTTTATTTGATGCCATAGCATCAACACATGACAACAGTTACCCACATATGATGACACAGCTGACTTATAATCATTTAATGTATTATGCAACTGTGAAATAACCCTGTGGAAAGTCACAAGTATAGGAAAGATCATAGAACAAAAGTGTACAGGTGAATTTTTTTTGTTGTTTTCACAGGTTTTTTTCCTCTTCAGTCATCCTTCATTACTTTTTGACATCAAGAACCTGACCTGAGCTAACAAGAAATATTCCACTAGGCTCAGTGCTAGGAAAAAAAATCATAAGAATTATGGGATTTTTTTTTGTCTCTGTTTTGTTTTTTAAAATAAGTGCTAGTTTGCTATACCAGCATGTTCCAGCACAAGGGACATTCATTAGCCTTCAAGTGCCAAGCAGTCTTAATCACTTTGCCCTTAGTTTCTTTAAAGTGAAAACCATAGTTCTCCTGCCCCCTTACGGTTCATGTCATCTGAATGCCTAATAACTGACATTTGCACAGTGTCTGCCATGAGTTGTTACTTGCACCGCTTGCAGTGTAATCACACAACAGAATATAACACAAGAGCACAAATTCTATTATGGACTAATTCTATTATGGAGATACATAGCATTCCAAGATATTTTGCCTTTCTTCTGCCTTAATATTTCTCCCTCTCAGGAGTGATTCCAGCTGCCATTTGAAAACAGCCTCCTCTTGTTTATCTTGTTTCTAAGATAAGAAGTTCTTCAAGTTGGCCCAGGTAACTGAAAACTTGCCCATTAATCAGATTGAATTCTTCAAAAGAGCTATCCTGGAACAATCCTGCCTTTTTCATCTGCTTTCTAAGACCAAGCTAGAGATGAAGACATAACGCAGAGCTGCTCTTCCTCCTAAAGACAAAGGTCAGTCATAGGCAGCATGCAGGCTCCTACCAGCTGAAGTAACAGTGATATAGTGCAAGAGAGTAACCGCCAACAGTCATTCCTGCAAAGTCTCCTCTTCTGCTTCTTCCATTAACTTGGCTGCCTTTTTCCTGCAGCTTCCAGCTTCCTTTCTCTACCCAGCCAGACTCTTTACATCCTTCCTCCTGAGATCACTGCTCCTGTACCTTCCTTACCACACCTCACTGCAAGGAACCATGTAAAACAACCAAGAACTGGCAAGCTGCAAAAAGTTAAGGTGACCCTGAAGACTGTACCTCTAGCAGACCTGAAAGGTCAAATACCTACTTATTGTCAGCATGCCTGGACCACGAAAGCTAGAGAGCAAGTGTCTGCCCAAAAGCTACCGCTTCTTGCACGGTACATAGTCTTAAAATAACAAGGAATGTTAGTATGGGACATCACATACAGCAGAGGCTTCAGAAAAAAAAAAAAAAAAAAAAACAAAAAAGAAGAAAAAACCTCGTAAGTAGAGAGACAGAAGTTCAATATGGACTCCAGGATCTTAAAAGGGTCAGGTCTGTGGGTGCCTTGAAGGCACTGCAAAAGTACCTTCACTGCTGAGTGTTTACAGATTTTTTTTTTTTTTTCTTCTTGAGAATTAGGGGTTTTCAAATCCAGCAACTTGATGCTACTGTAAATAATAAAACTTGTTTCCCCCTGAAGTGTTCTAGGAAAGAGTCAGTATTCATCTAATATACAATCCACTACAGATTTACAGTATTTGAGCAACAAAATACATTCTCCTTAGAAGCAGGGATCAAGTCACAGAAGTCTGGATACTGCAAAAGTAAAATTCTTTCCACATTGGAGGATGAAGGCAACTCTACTTCTTAACATGTGCCACCAAGTAATCTAATGATCAGTTAAATCTCTAGAAACTAAAAGCATCCAGCTCTCTGCCACTTCAGAAACATGGAAGTAGACACACGATTTGGTAGCAGCCATTTTTCCAGGCACAGAATAATGGAAAAAAAGAAAGGTACATTTTGCTGCTTTAGTACTAGAAGAATAGGCAAGGGCAGATGTTTTTCTAACCCTGTTGCAAGTTTACAGTGACTTCTACCCATTTAACTATGTTGTGGGGTTGTATGTTTGTTTTTTTTAAAGTCATACATCTATGCTAAATTCATAATGCCATTTGAAAGTGCTGTATGCAAGACTGGCTCAACCAGCTGGCTATGCATCTACAGGGGTGTTAAGGAGCACAAGCTTTGGCTTCTGCAACAAACTTCAGAGAATAACCAACATCAGACTCTCTGTTGCTCCTAGTAGTGTCCAGAACTGCTGCCCACAACTATTTTAAAATTGCTTCTGAACTGCCTGATCCTGCAGCACTTGCATTATTATTTATCTCTGTAAAAGGAGGGGTTAAGTAGCAGGTAGCAGTTGTACTCCTTTCTTACAGTTTTTCAGCAGTTTTACTGGGGATATCTTGGAGGTGCCTATTGAAGTCAGTCCTAGGCAAAACTTCTGAGAACTTTCAGCCTTTAGGAAATACCTTTGTAGTCAAACTGTTTATGTACGAGACCTATCTAGCTCCCCTGTAACTAGAAGAGACAGATAAACACATCCCCACAGAGAATATACTGGAATTTAGTTTTGATAGCAAGGAAGTTATTATTAATTCCCGACATCCACTGGCATGCTGGAATTATGCATCACAGGAAGAGACAACTAGAAAAATACAGCGGTCAGGTGATCTCAAACATGTTAGTAGTTTGTAACTCAGAGCATTTCTCCATTAACCTGGGCTGGTATAGTGTTGAAGAGAAATGATAATTTCTGATGTGTTGTTGAGAAGCCTCTTGCTCCATGAGAGTGACAAGAAAGCTGACAACATACAGGGGGAAATTTATTCTTACTCCAGAGGTTAGCTGCTAACATTAGAGACTGAAAGAGCATAACTAAACTCTAAGAATATGTTTCTTGTACATTAGTTGTATAGTTGACATACAGTACAAGTGCATTGCCACTTTAATTTACTGTTAATGCTACGTGAAATAAAACTCAGACTCAAGAATGCTGAAATAGAGTAATTTCAGCTGGCTCAATACTACATTTACAGGAAAGATCCAAGAGAAACACAGCTCAAGCATGACATGTAATGAAGGGACAGGAAGCTGCCTCGTCCATCCTCTCCAGTGCAATAACTACGAAAGCACAACTGCTTTCCTCAGAAATTGTAGTATAGCACATAGTTATTGAATAATGTGGAGAGAATACCTGCTTACCCCAGTCTGGACCTGAAAACTAATATTCTTAGCTGTTCAACCATAAGGTAACTCAGTTCTAAGTGTATAGTTTTCCATTTCCCTATATATGCAAGGAGTCTGTTAGCTGAAAGCACAGCAAACAAAGAGGTAGCTGGACAGTTTACATTTCCTGTTCCATCTAGCATCCAACACACAGGCACCTCTGGTGCCTCATTTAACTAACTATACCAGAGGTATAGTTAGTTCAGCTGAACTGAATAGTGCTTCATCTACCTTATGAGCTGGCGCGGAGCGCTAGAGCAACCAAACTAACCTCCAAAGAGATCCACTTCAGCAGTGGCAGCAGTAATAGTTGTAGTTGTAGTGGCAGCAGCTGCAGTAGTTGTAGTATCAGTAGTTGCAGCAGTAGTTGCAGTAGGCTCTGGGGCAAATGGATCTGAAATCTGTGGCTCAGAGGTAACACCGGAAAGTGCAGCCAGATTATCTATATGCAACCACATAATGAAGATCAAACAAGAAAAGTAAGGGGAAGAGGGAGAGAGACCACAATCACTCAACTTCAGAAAGCTGGAGCTTTTAATGAGTCTTAACATTCAAAAGTTTTAGAAATCAAAAATATTACTCACCCTCTCCCAAGAGGTCTAGTGATTGTCCATTAAAATGACAGCAGAATAAAGAAACAGACCAATTAGTAGAACTGCCAGACAGAATATGTTCATTAGCCATATGTTCATTCTCTAAGTGACATGTCTAGGTTAAACATAATTTCTACACTTGATTTTCCAACACTCAAGAAGTTATTGTTACATGACAAAGCTCATTCTGTTTAACAACTCTATTCAAAACAGAACCAGTACGTAAGTTTCATGTATCTGTTAAGGAACTTAATATCTAATCAGCGAGATGTTCAAACATCAGTAGTATTTAGCACTTCTGCTTTCATACAGCTGGTTTTCTTTTCTTAAACTGTAACAGAGAACACCAACTCATGGCCTGTAAGGGTTGACAGGAAGTTCTCCTATGTTTCACTACCCCAGGATAAAGCCAAGAACCACTTCTTTAAAGCTCAATTCACCACTATACTAGTTCTCTCTTGCATTTAGCTTCACAGCGCGAGAGTAAGACCAGAAGTAGGTAGAATTCTCTGATGTTTATGAACAGCTAACATCCCCAAGAACACCGAAAGTTTTAAATGCAGGTTCCTGGGCCTAACAGTACACAGATTCAAGACTTCCACCAAGTAAAAGCACACATGGGAGGAGTGAGCCCCAATGAACCCCACTGCTCACATATAAGTACAGTAAACAGACATAGTTGAAGCTTATTTAAAAATCAATGAGCTATTAGCAGAACATACTCAGATACCAAAGAGAATCTCAAGATAATTCTGCTTAGTTGCAAGTATTTTCCAGACCAAAGTAGTTACAAAGCAGGCAAAAATCAACATTACAGTCATTAAAAGTAGACAAAATTCAGCTTACTGTTCTGCTAAAGTGAGCTGTCGTGATCCACCTATCAGCCCTAGAACCCTTCACAAAACTGGCACTAAAGCCAGGGTACTCTAGCAGACAGCAGCTTGCAAATACAGTGTTAAGTTACTTCAGGATACAATGCATGGCATTCCTACTGCCGCAAGTATATTCTGAGAGGCAGACAGGCTGTAGTTCTTGTACTTGAGACAACGTTTAGCGCAAAAAAAAAAAAAAAAGAGAAGAGAAAAAACAGGAGAGCAGCTCCTGCATTTGTGATAGAGCAAGGAAAGCTTTTCCTGCATTTGTGTTACAGCAAGTGTACTATGCAGAAACAACCACCTCTGTTAACACTTGCTATGAGGAGTATGAATGATTGACAGCATAAGCAGGTTGGCTCTGTTCCAACTTTGTTTCCTTGGTCAACTGTTTCTGGAAGCCAACGAAGGATCTTTAATGACAGCGTTTCCTACGGTTTGATGCCCCGTGAGATCAGTCAGATCGAGCTCAAAGACAGAGGAAACTCTGCCAACATAAAAACCAACTCTAAGCCATAAAAACCTGTGAAAACCAGCCAGTTTGGCCTATTATATTTTTACACTGCAGTTAGAATAGTCTGAGCTCAACAACTACCTATTTACTAAGTAGTAGCTCAGTTTTGCTCCTAGACTCATTGGACACGTAAGAGGGTCATGGGTTCATCTGATCCACACTGAACAGCAAGCACAGAGTCCAGATGCTTTACTATGGGTCAGTATGTAGGAAGCAAAATGCTTTGAGCACGCACAGCTCAGTCTTCGCAAGTTTGTCTTTATTTTACAACACTTGTTAAAAAGTCACCAAGAAACCACATGTAGGTATTTTCATAATTCGTTCCTTGGGAGAGCTCTACTTGAAACTGACTGCACAAGCTGAGGTAAGTCAAAATACCATTCTGAAAGAGTGTAACAGTATATTAAAAATGCAGCACTCTGGTATCTCATTACTGCACACCAGGTAGACGTCTCACAGCTAGGCTTGAAATAAACAACTGTTGGCAAACTTTCACCTTCTATTAGCTTATTCTTCAATACCTTTTTGTTATCCAGTTATGTTATAGATCACAATACAGTGATATTACAATTATCCAGCATGGCAATCTACACTTACTCTTAACATGGGAAGGATAAAAACCCATGCTTTATTGTATAGTAATATTAAAGTAACAATACTAATAGCAAATCCATGTTCTAAGGCACACTGCAAGGTAGTTCGGAGCAGAAATTCAAGTCAATTTGCTTTTATATCCAAGAGTCAGACCTCACGAGGATGCAGAATTTAATCTACAGTATTCTTTGTAATACTACAGTCTGGTTTTCCTGCCAAATGCCTATCTATTCACCTTGCGGTATGCTGCAGGCAATTTATTACCCCACCTTAATCACCTCCTGTTAGCACAGAAGTGTAGATTTTCACAAGTTATAGTTCACTGGCTAGATAATTTACGTTGTATTCAGAAATATACTAGGTATACAACAAAATATACAGTGTACTGTACATACCACTAAATATACAGTGTACTACACATACCATGTATGCCAGAATACATAGAATCTACACTGCCAGAGAGACTGAGAAAGCAGGATCATTTGTTGGTGACATGTATTCCTAAGATTTATGCGACACAAGGTGCCAGCTTGATGCTGCATCTTGAAGTATTTGATATTCACATTTTCCTAGCTATTCTGAACTGCAGCAATTCTTCCAGCTTCCTCACCCTACTACTTCTTTCTCATGAGTTCCCACATTAACTTGCTGTGGGCCAGCAGAGTTTTGCAGACGAGAAAGAAGCTCAAGTAGCAGAGAGGCACTGTTACACATCCTCCCAAAAGTCCTGGGTGGAAGGAAGGTCATCTTGTCCAGCCTCCTGCTCAGAACAACATTATGGCCAACACCAGACCAGGGCAGTCATGGCTTTGGCTAGTCAGGTTTCAAAAAATCTCCAGGAATGGAGAGTCCACTAGTTCGCATCAGGGGATCTGCTCCAGTGCTTCCCTACCCTCCAAGTGAAATAATTTTTTCCTCATGTCCAATCAATCTCTGAAACTGCAATCTGTTGTTATTACCCTTCATTATAATCAACTATCTTTTCCAAGAAAATTTTGGTTCTGTGTTGTAACTTCCTTTCATGTAGCTGTAGGCCGTTATTAAGAGTCCCCTTTAGCCTCCTCTTTGCCAGATGACAGAGGCCCAGCTCCCTCAATCACTCTCCACAGAGATGTGCTCTAGATCCCTGGAGTCCTGGTAGCCCTCTGCCAACCCCACCTCTCAAACAGGAGAGCCCAGAACTGGATGCAGTATTCCTGATATGGTCCCACCTGCACTAATCAGAAGACTCTGTAGCACCTATGAGACCATACAATTTATAATGACTATCGGCTTCATCCTGCAGATTTAGTTTAAATAAGTAAATAAAAAACCCAACCCTTCACTCAGGCTCAAAGGTTTTCTCATTACCAGATGAAACATTAATGGAAAGTTCGGTATTTTCAGAACAAAGCCATTCTAGTTCTCAATTTGTTCATGTCTGACATGGTGTTTGACAATTATTTAAAAGAGTTGAAAAAAGAAAACAGAAAGGGTGGGGAAAAAAAAAAAAAAGCAAGATTCCTGTGCAGTAACAGGTCATCGTACCTGGACTCCTGCCAGCAGTAAAGCAGAGAAAAACTTGAAATTACCAAGTTACCAACATGCTATTCTGAAACGTAAGACTGAAGTATACATGATGAGGTTAGCAATAATCCTGGCCACAGGAAGAAAGTTAGCCATCCTTTTCCGTTGTGGAATAAGAGGACTAGGTGCATTACTGGTCAATTTTGAAGTTTTCAGCAATTCAGAAGAATAAAGACACCTAGGTTCCAAACCACAGGTGCTTTGTCCAATAGTGCAAAGCAAAAAAACCAAATAAATCAGCTTTCAATTGCAATGCGAATCAGTATTTTACAATATGAATGGCTATTTACTCTGCATAAATGAGTAACTGCTTAAAACAGTTAGCTGAGAAGCCTGAGCTCTTTCAAACATCTCAAAAGCCTGTGTTCCAGTACTTGGCAATGATAAAGCAAGACAAATAGGACGCAATCAAAAATTGCGCAGTAATTAGTCCCAGGCATCCTAGCATAGATGACTCTTAGGTCTTGCTTTCTGGGTCAGATTACATTTCAGTTAACCAAATTGACACTTCTGCCAAAAAAAAAAAATTAATTCAGCAGATTAAATAGGAATATGCAAAGCAAGGTCTACATGACAGCCATAGCTATTCTCTCATAATGAAGTGGCTGAGATACAACGTTATCTTTAATGAACTAAAGCTAAGAACCAAAATAGGGAATGCAGAAGCCACTAGTAGCCAGTATTAGCATTCATAGAGTCAGCGTGACCCAGTGTAGCATTCCTGCCGTGAGAGGGCCGATGAGTTCATTAAGCTGCCACACAAGTGAAGATGTCTTAAGATTACACCACAGTGGGTTTACAACTGTGTAAGTTAAATCACATTTACTGGCCTAATTCCTTGTCTTCACAGGACAGGAGTGAACATTGCCTACATTTATTGTGGTCCTCTTCAGATCACCAGCTGCTAGTGCTGCCTGGAACAACAGGCTCAGTTCACTGCAGAGCTCAGATTTCAGAGAGCTGGTTAGCTGTTCCTATCTGTTAGCCCTCTGCTACTTTCTTCATATTATTATTCTAAGCAGACAAGGAAGATTTTAATAAAATATGTTAAGGGTTGTCAGAGGTAATCACACTTGCAGCAGAACTAATTTGCCACGATTGGCTTTAGATGGATTTTTGTTTTAAAAGGTATCTTTGATCCTTTCCCTACTGATCTGTGGGCTTTGCTTTACGAACAGAAGAGTTGATTTCTGCCCTCACCTTGCCAATAAGCACACGAGCAGTTCTAGTTCTTCCATTTTAAAGTGCCTACCCTACCTGTTCACCTTCAGCCATCCCCATCCTGCTTACTTTTAGTCACATAATCCTGGCTCCCCCCAGCTTTGCAGTCAGGCCCTTCTAAGCAGCTTATACTATTATGCATATCCCTGGAAAAAGGAGTAGCCTTGCGCTGCGAAGGGATGCCTGATCGTCAGGTCAGCAGAAGCTTGGGAGTGAGCTGGGAACATCCTGTGCCAGCAGAGAAAGAGCTAGGTTTCAGTTCAGCCAGGCAAGACGACAGAGACTGCAAGAAGAGATGCTGACAGTGAGGTTTCTCTACCTCCCCATGAAGTGGCTCCAGCAGGGGCTGCCGGAGCCGCCTGTCCAGTACCGGCAAAGTCTGGCTGAAGATCCAGAAGATCACTGGATGGTTTGGAAGAGCTGCCAAGGAAAGGAAGAGAGATATTAAATACTGGAGGAATTTGTCCACTTTATTCAAGTTTAAACAAAATAAATCATAATTGGATTGTAGGAATGTGGATGACTGATGAAACCATTGAGAGACACATTTTTTCCAGGCCTTAGGATTAGAACAGTGGCCATAAACACCTCTACTGCAGTAAGTGCCAAGAATACATTACAACCCAGGATGGGACCTTAACTTAATTCTATTACTTGATAATTACATCGTAACAGATCTATGAGACTTTTACAATCCTAAAAAACCAAACACATAAAACAAAAAAAAAAAAAACCACCCAAACCCAAAATCCCAGGTAGTCCCTAAGAACAGAGTAAACAACTGCTATGACTGAAAAGAGCTCCATTCTACTTCAATATTTCATTGTGCCATGTCAGAAAGCAAGAAACACATATTTCCAGGCAATAAATAGGCAGTAGGTAGAGGAGTTGGTAAAACTTGTATGGCTTAAGCCAGCCAGGTATTTGCTTAGGAAACAAGGTCTTGTTCATTTAGACCATTTAAATAATAAACAGTAGAAGCTCTTTCTTCAGTGAAGTACTTCATCTGACATCTAACTGATATTAGTCATGTCTTCAGACTTTCGATTCAAGCTTAGAGCTTTTATGTGTCCAGAATTCTTTCATTTCTGCACATTACAATGAACAACAGCAGTTTGTTCTGGTTTTGACTTGAAAGCAAGGTTCAGATTTTCCCATTGGTCAAGTATTTATTTTTTATTTTAACCTCCAGAAGTTCATTATTTTTGTGCTGCATTATCTGATTTGAACAGCAAGAAAAAGGAATCTTAATTCAGCAGTTTTAGAAACAGAATACTGAAGATCAGCAAAGACTGCTTTAGATTTGCACATTACTTCAGTTTACTCAATTAAAAGTTTGTTGGAAATGGTACAACATCACTACTACACTAAAAGCACATCACAGTAGCCACAATTTTTTTTTTTAATTTATTTTTATTTGGTTAGAGCTCATTTGTGGTCTATACTGGTAGAATAATGTAGCCAATTCAATACTTAGATACACTATCTGTAAAGTAAGCAAAATCTTGCAGGCAAGCTTCCTGTTACAAGTGTCACTTTGGCATCTACATCAGGCTCAATAACTCAAATACGTTTTTTAACTTACCTGACTGGAGCAGCTGTAGATGAAGTTGCAAAAAGATCAACTGGAGGAGATGTATCAATAGTTTTTGCTGGAGTAGAACTAGGAGATGTAACAGTTGTGGCTGGAGAAGACTGGAGAAATATTTTAAGTATGTTCACTATACCAGCATTTCTCCACAAAACTCATGCACAGATTCACATACTTTAAAAATCCAGTTTTGAATTCAGGTCGTCTCATGGTGAGCTGTTCTTCCCTTTGAGAGAATTTAAGGAAGACTAGGCTAAGTTTTCAGAGGGTGGTGGAGTTGAGAAACTCCAAGTTGACTCCACCTAGCAATGCCTGGCTCAAGAGGAGATGCCTGTTGCAGGTGTTCTGAATGCACACAGACATCAGCAGCCAGCCTCATATGAGCTTTAGTCCCTTGGGTTGAAGACTCACCCAACATGTGGCAACTAACATAGACATGTGATCCAGAGTTGCCTTACCTGCCTTTTAAAACCCTAATTAGGGTAACTAACAGTTCCTATGTGTCAAAGGTTTCTCAGCAAGTTCCAAGAAAATACTTTGCTCCTCAGCAAACTCCCTCCTCTCAGTTTTAAGAGCACCCTGGAGATGGGAGGAGCAAAGTGTTTTTGTGGGCTTGTTTCTACATCTGCCAGACCCTTCATTTTGTCCACAGAACGAACCATCTGTTAGTCCGCAACAGCACCTTAGTACTCTAATCGTAGACATGGCAGGAGAAGGGAAATGGTTACAAACTAAGTTAAAAGTGTGTACATAAACTCTCTTCACCCTGAACGTATAAGAGCGATCACCAGTGCTAACTGTTAAGTCCTTGACAAGATATAAAAGACAGCTCAGCCTATGATTTTGCTTCATTAATTCCTCCGGTTCTGGATAAGGGTAGCTTAACTATGGCAAGGACAGACACTCAGGAGAGTATATTGCAACTCTTCTGTGCACTTGAAGAGTCAAGTTACCTTGAAGAGTGTCAATTCTAAGATACTACGAGCTCTGTTACAGCATCTCACACACTAGAGAGATCCTTTTCCTAATGAGCGAAACCAAGTCCTACGTTTAGCACTGTTTGCCATTCTGACCACTTCCAAGAAAGAAAAAGAATGGCAAATTTGCAGCCACTTTCTTCTCAGTTTTGCTACTGCCATCCCATCATCACAAGTCTAGAAGGAGATGGATATAAGCTTTCTAGAGTCTCCTCAAGCCTTTACTAAGGTTTGAGACTAGAATGGTCCAAATTCCTCATGTAAACTGGGGAACAGGGGATTACTTAAAGTTGTAAGAACACTTTTCTAAGCCATCACTAGTTGTCACCATCTGCTACAGTATTGGACACAAGAGTTTTTTTGTTTGTTTTTTTAAAAAGGGCTTTTTGGAAAGAAACTTAAGAGCTTTCACTAGAATCAACGACTGAACTGTCATCCCCAGATTCAGAGATTTAAAATGAGTTTTTCCTGCACAACACCCTTTATCAGACACAGAACTATGGCACCTGGCAATACTTCAGAGATACCAGGAACTACTAACACCATAAAGCTCATTTTTCACTGGCAACTCTTGCTTTAGATTAAGTTGAGCAGTCTCACTAAAAAGGTCAATTCTGAGACTAGGTATATCTGATGAAAGCTTTCTTCTTGGCTTTTCACATGAATGTGGTTTTAAAAGGCAGAATTTACTCCTAAAAAGCTGCAAATGGAGTGAAGAATTTGGAGGAGAAACAGTAGGGAGCAAGTTTCTCACTGAGATAAAGATCTCAACTTTTATATCTTTTATGCTTTCACAAAGCTTGGCCATCAAATCCTGGCAAGCTACTTAGCATCCTGCACTGGTATAAGCACTACAACCCTTCAGATCAGTGAAGTGCTGTTATGGGGCCATTATTTACAAGGCTATTAGAAGATGCAATTTTGTCAATTAGGTAGGGCCTAGGTGGCAAAGTCTGAAAAACAGATTAGGAGATGGAAATTTAACTCTTCATGCCCTTAAGATGTTCTAAAGCATATCACCTGAACAATGTAATTAACTAGTACAGCAATTGACAGCATTTACCTTGCTCAGAGGAGAAGGAGCCCCAGATCTAGAGGGAAAAAAAGAAAAAAAAGGTTTTTTTCAGGTAAGTACACTTTTGGAAACTATGTTTCTGGTCATGAAAACTCCTGCAAAAAGACCAAAAGCTAAGCATGACAGCTTTCTGAACCACTGAATGACCTCCCCATTTCTCAAACTTCCATGTGCTACTTTAGACAAGGAATACAAATTTTTACTTCAAATCTTAAATGAATCTTAAGCTAATCGGTATCACAGGATTATTCTGCCTTTTAAATAAGATCTACTTAACGGAAGAAAGGCAGAGATGCATGCAACTGTCTTCCTTTTGGGCCTACAGGAACCAGTAGGAAAGAGTTACTGGGGCAAGATGTCACCATATTATAAAATCATGCAACAGCAGCAGAATAAGACCAATACGGAAGCAGTTATCCAACATAAGTCTTCTGAGGATGTGTCAGCAAATTTTCAAAGTCTATTGAATAATCTGAAATAATGATATTTAAAAGTACGGGAACAGTTAGTCCAAGCTGAAAGGTCTCTCGCATGCAAGAAAATCACACTAACACTAACCAACAGAGCCTTAATCTTAAGCTAAAATGTACGTCAGTGCATTTGTTTACTTTCATTATTATGAGGTATGAAAATACTGCTACGTATTTTTAGAGCTGCTTTGATCAAAGAGATGAAAGGAGAATCACAGGGGTTGGGAGGGACCTCTGGAGATCATCTAGTCCAACCCCTCTGCCAGAGCAGGGACACCTAGAGCAGGTTGCACAGGATGGTGTCCAGGCGAGTTTGGAATGTCTCCAGAGTTGGAGACTCCACCACCTCTCTGGGCAGCCTGTTCCAGTATTGAACTAGCATCCAACCTACAGGTTACTCAAATTGGATAATTCCTAGGAGCTGTAGAACTGATTAGAAGATCTGGAGCTATGACAGAAGTGACCAAAAATAACAATGACTATATACAAAAGCAAGCAACAGTTTAGGTACAATTTAAAGAAGATATCTATTTCTAAGTACTCAAGCCACCTTAAAAAAACATAGCCATGTCTGCATGCAAGTGATATGTAAATGTAAGTACTTACCCCTCGCTAAATTGCAAGGAAAGCAACAGTAAAAGAAAAAACACAGGTTTAGTGAATCCTTCCTAGACTTAGCCATGACAAGTATCTAGTAAGAAGATGCAAAGCCATTAGAAAACAAATACATTTTGATGACAAAAGCCTTAGCAGCAGGGAAAAACAGTTCCTTCTAGGAGTTTTCAGTAGTTAATTTTACTTCATCTTGGAAGGTATCTAGCTGTTTGGTGTGTCGTTTCCCTCCATCCCCCAGTAAAAAAAAAAAGTTACAATTAAGACGACTTTGTAAGGAAAAGGAAAAGCCTAGTCTTACCACAGTTTATTTTCCAGCTAAGTAGCAAAAGGAAGTTGGGGGAGGCAAACCTAAATATCAGCTAGTCTCACACTGTTACTATTATACCTTGATACATGGTACAACATATATACCTACTTGTTGCCAGGTTTTTTTCCTTCCAGTGAGTTTAGATGTTGCTCAAGTGTCTCCATGAGACTGCTAGGAGCCTTGAAAACAAAGAGAAAGATACACTTCTAAACACATTGCATTGACCTAATGATACTTTGAAATCTAGCATCATCTTCCCTGAAGTCCACCATGTGCATGCTCATGCTGTTATTTTATTTACACCACTGTGAAAATAGTGGATTTCCATGCTAGAAGTATTCAGGTGAAGACAGCTTTTGAAAGATAACACCATGTCCAAATTTCCAGAGAGAAAACATTTACCTGTGTCTGAAGTGTCTGAAGCCTAAATCCATGATGTGCTGCTCATCATGTTTTGAGTCAGTGTTAAACATTGACAACAGCACAGGCACCCACAGGGTTAATTTTAAGAGTAATAGGTTCAAGGTCATCCTTTCAGTTTTGCTTTTAGTCAAGCCTCCAACACCTCTTTCATGACCAGAGGGTTAGATAATACTTGCAGTCTAAACAAAACAAACTAGAAGTCCTTTCCAATGCTCCCAAAAGCAGCTACCTTTAGTTCAAGGCTCCCAACAACACAAAACCTTATAGCTGTTTCTTCTCAAAATTGTAGCCAGGCAGAGGTTACTGAACCCAGCAGCTAACTCAAAATTCGGAAAGATTACTATTTTAGACATCTACAAAAACTAAGCTTTTTCAGTCCTCCCTACTCTTAGGTTTTATTTTAAGCAACCTTTTTGTGGTCAGGCAACACCCCTAGGCATGCACTTGCTGTTACAATGGTAGATAGGAAAAGTCATAAATGCAAACGACCATGTGCTTAGCTACTCCAGTATAAAAATAGAGTACAGATAAGTAGAATCCTACAAGGCCAACAAGCAAGGAGGAAACCCTTGAGAGATACAGTAGCATGTAATAGTCAAATATTTCATCAGGGTTACCGGTTCATCAATGGTACAGTCTTTAAACGGGGAATTCTCTTTATCAGTCTCTTTCAGATCAACCACAATTCCTGACAGCAATACCTATGGCGTTTTTCATAAATAATGTATTTAATTTCAGGGTATACATATGCATCAAAAAAGTCAGTTTGCGACAGTATGCTGAAAGCCAGCTGGCTGATCAAATCAGATGTTTCAGGATGCTTAGCACCTGTTAGTTCCAATATACAGCTAACTGTACTTACGGCATCTGCATATTAATTTTGGCATTAAAACTGAGCAGTAAGGTAACTTAACACATGCAGAAATTTAAAATGCTCAAAAAATCCTTAAATGACAGCTTGAGTTTAAATATGTCCCATGTACATACGCAATGCAGAAACATCTTAACCATTGCTGCTTTTATAGGCATATTTATTCATTTTCAACTAATTTGAGCACAAGAAAGAATGTGGTTAAACACAAGTAACTCAGTTACAATAATTCTCCAGCAGCAAGAAAAAGACGAGCAAAGGCTCTCATTTGCTAAAAAAGATTCAGACTTCTACATATTCAAAAAGGCTATAGCATAAAATACAAGTTGTGCCTACTTAAACATGTAAGCAGAAAGCTATGTTTCAAAAAAAAATTCCATTATTTCCTGTTACCAGTTACCTCTACACACTTTAAAGAGCTTTCCAATACATTATTCACAGGTTTCTTCAAAGTCAACAAGGTAATATGAAATTTATCTATCAAACAATTCACGGAGGAAGCTTCAGAAAGATTTCTACCCAGATGCAGCAATCTGGAAATTAAGTATTGTCTGGTATCCAATTTGCAACACTGAACATTGTTTAATTTCTTATAGATACTCCTTCAACATTAGACTAATCTATCAGTCCTCAGCATGGTGGAACCTTAGCTATGGGTTCCCCACTCGCTATTTGGGGCAAAACCGCCATAATTTTAAGAAGTGCTAATAAGTGACTCAAGCTCTTTAGCTGCCAAGATGCCTCCTCAGCCTCTAGAACCTTGCAGCCAAACTAGAAAGTCCAAAGATGACAGCTATCGACTTGTATTTCAGTACTGTGACCACTTTTTTGGATTCACAGAGTATGTATACATCTCAAGTGTCAATACAATCAACTTCTTGTGGACTACTACTGACTATTACCATGGCCTGCTTTAGGAATTTAGGTATGCCGTTGATATTATATACGATTATATATTACTTATGAGCTGAAATTCAGTTTTATTATTCACCTTTTATTTATTTCTCACTGAAATACACTGGCTAGGTCTTATACACAATCTACAGCATGTTGCAGATTAGTCTTAGTGAGTCCCAAGCAGCCTTTGTGAGAATACAGCTATGAGGGACTACTTCAGAAGACCACTGAACTGGTCAGGCAGTTGGACTAGATGACTGTTGTAGATCTCTTCCTTCCAAAGGAACTATTCTATTCTATTTTAAAGCGTTGGTTCATGAGGTGAAAGGGACCCTCTGGTAGCAGTAACCAAGGTGCCGCTGAGCAAGTGCAGCACTGACGATGCGGAACAGGACTTGCGCAGTCCCAGCAGGCAGCCTTTCTAGCAGACTGATGCAACACAAGTGGAAAGAAAAGTGCTACAGGAATTTATAAAGCATATTTCATTAACTGAGCTTAAGGTGAGTTGTTCTGGTTCAAGGGCTTAGTTCGCAACTGACTGGACCTTGTTAAAAAAAGAGCCCCTGAGGTACAGAGTTAGGTGAACATACTACCTCAGCTACTTCAGAATTGGGTTTGGTATTCCACATGCTGCTAGAAGTCTAAGCTTTCCTCTGCTCAGAGAGTGGCCAGGCTTCATAGCCCCGTGGCATCTGAAACCCATAAAGATTAAAACTCTCCACCATCACATCATGCCTCACTTTCAGAATTTTTAACTGGCTTTTTAACCAAGAGAATCACTATTCTGACGCTGATTTAAACGAGGCTTTCAAGAACTACACAGTTAAGCAGTTTGGATGGCTCTTCTGTTCCAATTTTGCTGACATCAAAACTACCACGAGTGAACTCTTCAGCATGGATCTCTTCCGAGTAAATATCCTTTTCACATTAAACACAAAGCCAGGCACCCAGGCCAATTTGCAAGTCATATTGGAAATGGACCAGCACAGTAGAATTCAAGCAGCTAAGGCGTAAGTGAATTTTGATGTTAAAGTTTTGACGCATACTGACAGAGAAGTTCAGCAATCAAATCACAACTTCTGCATTTAAACTTCAAGTTCACTGTACCTAGACCAAGACAGTAGTGCTAGTGCTGCTCTGAATTTCATCTCTGGACCAAGACTGTGTCAGGGAGAGATTATGGAGCAAGTCACATCACAATCTCCACACAGTCTGTCATCAAAAATGAACTTGAGCTACAAGCTGTGAAAATCTGTCCTTTAGCAAGGAACAAGCTAAACAGTCTACCCTTAAACTATAGGTTGGAAGTCACCATGAATGACATTATTTTAGTTCCATCAGTCTTCAAAAATAGCTTTGGGCAGTTTTTATGTGCAAGTTGGGAGGGCTTTGAAGTGTTAGGTGGTATGAATTCCTACCAACATTTACATTCCTGGTGTGCTTCCTAATTACAGAACTTGTAGTTATTACACAGATTCAAAAAGACTGCAAGAGAAGTTTACCTGTGTAAGATCAGGGATATCACCTTTGTCAATTCCAACTTGCTGTGGATATAAAAAGAGATAAAATGTAAGTGCGTTATTCCACTGCAGCAGGCATTAATTTTGATTAAAACTGTGGTATGCTCTTCAACCTAAAATGCACTTTATCTTTCGACTAAAGACTAAAAGGTTAGCAAGTGCAGATGGCCATCTTTCCAGTAGCTACCTTCAGCCACCTGGAGCACTTTTTAAAAAAAATTAAATATTCATTTTAAAAAAAAAAAAAAAAGGGAGTTTGATTCCACCCATGTAAAGTTCATACTCCATACTGCAAGACAGGCAGGGCTTTCTGGTCATACGCTGTTGTGTCACAGGACAGCATTAGTGGGCTGCCGAACACATACTATCCAGATGTGGATAACCTGACTATCCTAATGAAGTTCTCTGAAATTCAGCCAGTGAGCAAATCCTGGAAGACATCACTTTAAAAAAATATGCTAAAGCGCAAGTCACTTTGTTGTTTGGTCCTTCTCTCCTAGCATTTCAAATACAGCAAGATGAGGTCTAAATGTGCAATCTTCTATTAGTTGTCCTGTTGCCTCACTATGGCTCTTTAAAGTGCTTGCTGGTTTAGCTTTTGCAGAAGAACAAGCTCCGCTGCGCCTAGTAATCCTGAAGTATAGTCACTACAATCCCTGTCCTGCAAAGCTGACCTACAGGTGTGTCTGAAGTACTTCACTCCCTCAAGTTCAATGTTCATATCAGACATTACATTCCACTCGGGAGTCTAGGCTCCCTCATAAATCGTTAAGTAAATTAGCAAAGAAACAAATATTTTATTCGGCTCATTACTGCTGTCCATTATAATGAAGCGTGAAACATGGAAAATGTGCATCTTGTGCCAAGGAGCCAACTACCACAAATGAGAGCCCAGCAAAAGAGTCAATTAACCATGTAATATTTGTATTATCCATGTAAGAGGATGATAACAAGGATCAAAACCAGGAAAATCTCACATTCCAGTTAACTTGTAGTTGGCTGTGAAGACTTAAAAAGCAGACTTATAAAATCATTATGCTTTTATTCCTAATTGCTGTACCTGCCTCTAATGTTCAACCCTGTCCTAGAAGCATGCATTTATTACAGCTTTTCTGAGAAATATTGATATGGTTGAAATCATGTCATCTGTTACGTTTCTACCAGGAAAGTTGAGGCTGGCTGCACAGCAGAGACATGTGAAAGTCCTAAGCAGGGCTTAACTACTTCAAGAAGAGCTGAACAAGCAGATCCAGGAACTTCTATACTGCCTCATATATTCTACACAGCGAGTCAGATGCTTAACAAGTGCACTTAATATTTTATATGTGTTAAAAAAAATTTAAAAAAAAAAAAATCACAAAATACTTAAGTGCCAGAGTCCAGAAGACTGGAAGTCACTTACCTCCGCAACTTTAAGAAACTCTGATACTCTGGTCATTCGAGTAAGAAATCGTTTGTAGATTTCAAGAGCATCTTTACATTGTCCCTTTTTCATTTCAAAAAATTTCTCTAGAGAAATAATTTGGCAAATTTCAGTTAAGATATCTTACATTAGGTCTGCATTCATCAGCAACTCTAGTTTTCAGAAAAATCACATTTCAAGACTATTGCACACTACTAACATTTTTCTACTTAGACACTAATCTAGTTGCATTCCCAGTCCTTAACAGAATTTAGAAGTTGGGCTTGCTGAGCTGCTAAAGAATTATATAGACCCGAGAATTGCACCCCAACCAGCCGTAGCATTGTGTGTGATATAAACCAGGTTTTTAAAGATAAAAAGTAACCAGGTAAAGTAGCTACCAAACTTAAAATTCAAAGTAATTAAGAATACTTAAACATATATTAGTATCTCCTCTCCCATGTTGTCTTCACTCAAAAGAACAGCATTTCTTCCACTTGAGTAGCTGTCTAAAGTTGGTTCGTGTCCATTATCAAGCACAACTGCCACATATGTCAACCTGAACTTACACTTTAAGTAGCAGTAGACAGCAAAATCTGAATCCAATTGTTATGCCCAACAAATTTGTATCTGCTCCATAAGCTTCCCATGCCTATGGTTTCAGTCAAAACACCTGGGACTTACTTTTATGAAACCATCAGAAAGCATTACAAGATGGATACAAAAAACACTGTTTGAGCTTTACAGCTCAGGAACATCTTTTTGCCTGCGCAGTCTCTGTAACCTCTCCATTTCTTCCTGTTCTTGTAGCAGCCAGAGTCTTCAGTCAGGCTGGCCAAGCAATCTCAGTTTTTAGCTGTCTTTATAGACCAGCTGAAGCACTCAAGTTTTAATAGTTGAAGCTCATTTTCTACAGGTCAGTTATGTTCCCTGCAGTTTACAGCGACCCCTGTGACAATGGTTGGACTAGATGATCTTAAAGGTCTTTTCCAACCTAAACGATTCTATGATTCTAACAAAGCCTTTTGGAGGGACAGCTTAAGGTATGCTACGCTGGTGATGACACTAAGCTGTCTGAGCTTCAGAATGTGCTCACAGCCTCCTATAGGCTTTGTAGGCTGATGGTAGGTAAGGTTTCGGTGGGGATCCAGGTTTGACAGTCACGCTTTCAGACAGATCAGGAATGTTATTCAGGACTATACTACTTCGTATCAGGCTACCACACAGCACATATAACAGAAGAAACTGGGCATCTTAAAAATGCAAGCAAAGAGCAAAAGTTGCTTTGCTAACCTTGCAGGAAATATTATGCAAGCTCACACAGCATTGTATGTTTATTGAAACACAGATGCTCAGTGTCTTTAAGTAGAAATCTATACAATTTTAAGGGCATAAGACAATCCAGTCTCAAATGAACACTAATGTAAGAGGTTATGGCTTAAAGTTTTCACTCACTTCAGAACAGGACAGTCAAGAAAAACGTAGTTTTAATGAAAGTTAAGTAAAAAACACTGAAGCAGATCTCAAACTCATTTTTCACTCCCTTATGATATGTGAGATACAGACATCAAGTTACTTACCTAGTAAGTTAATAACCCCATCATTGTAGCAAGCAAAAAGTTTGATAAGATCTTTAAATAGAAGCATGAATGCAGCATTTATGACACCATTTGTCAGTTCATTTGGATGAACCTATAAATAAAATACCAGTTATTTACAACAGATGTATTGAATGCAATCGGAAGTTTTAGCTTGCGCCAGGTATCTGATGCTGTCATAGATAGAATCAAGCACTGAATACAAGCTTTCACACAAAGAAACCAAACAAAGGTTTGTTAGCAGATCAAGGATTGCTTTCTTCACCACTCCAAAACAATCCACTACAGCAGAGGAGTATCCCCATCAACAGTAAGCACGTCTTGACTCCTTCACCTGTCACAAGGAGGAGGAAGGCAGAGATGCTATTGACAAAGCTTTAATGAAACTGGACAAAAGACGACAGTTCATAGCACAGCTTAACAAAAACTCAGTAGTCTACTAGATAATACAGCTGGGTTAATGGTGTCAAGACCCTTCCAGTTCTTGCATTGACTTGAGCAGAAAATAAGTGCTCATTTATCAAAAGATCTTTATTTTATTAAAAATACCTCCTCGTGTGAGTCCACTATCACAATTCCTATGCCATTTAAGAACAAAGAACACATTAGCGAGACATGTACTTCTAAGGCTTTCCTCTGAAAGCTGTAGTTGGCTCTGCCTTCTACCTGGAATTGTGTCCTTCTGCCCACCAAGAACAGAAGAACTAGTTGAAGATGTCCCTGCTCATTGCAGGGGGGTTGGACAAGATAACCTTTAAAGGTCCCTTCCAACCCAAACGATCCTATGATTCTAATTTCAAGACTGCTTCCTTCAAAGACTTCTTTGCAATGTTACACTACCTCCTGCAGCAATTGACTCCTGTTTTCATCCTTAAGGTAGATAAACAATCCCACCAATATTCATAACATTATAAATATATTGTAGACACTTATTTCTATGAACAGTCTAAATTAAAGTTTAGCCAATTTAGTTTACAGCTGAAAACCGGATGAAGACTTTGAGAAAGCCAAACAGTGTTCATGTGGTATTTTAATGGCTTTTTCCCTCTCCTCAAAAAGAAGCTGGCTGTCAAGAGACAGGAAAAAAGATTCTTCAGTCTCCTTGTTTTGTCCATTTCTTCTCCTCACTGATCCAGAAAATGAAACTCCAAGCTCCGAGTCTGTATTCCTCAATGCCCCTTATTTCCCATGCTGTTCCTCTACCCTCGCTACAAAAAAAGGGTAATCTGCACATTTCATACACATAGTAAAGGGCTGTCCTTCACCACACTACCTCAGTGGCACACTGAAAAGGGGATTTTTTGATTATTTTTTTTGGCCCACACAATGGGATGATCAGTAAAGCATGACCTACGAGGTGAAATGTGTTCATTACAACACAAATCACTGCCCAGTGTTAATGCTGGGTCAGCTTCAATACATACATCGAATTCAAGTAGTGCATCAATTTGTTCCTGTAATATTGGCATACTCTTCAGCAGCTTCTCAGGAGCCATTGTTCTCATTACACCATCAGCTCTGCAAGGGAGAACACAGATTAGAAGGCATGACGTTCCCCCTCTCCCTTCCCTCAGATTGATTTGTTGTCTAAATTTAAGCTTAAAGCAGCTATAATGCATTTCAAATGTTTGGAGCACTGTCTGATTCTCCTGCTTCTCACATCATCATGAGAGCTGGTGTGAAAAATAGTTCATCCAGCCACCTTCTCTGACAGCAGGTTGTTACAGTTTGAGAAACTCACAACAATTTATTGTTGTTTAGACAATTATTCTATCACTCAATGACCCCTCCCCACCCAGGAAGGGGAATCGGGAGGCAAACAAGGAAACCTAGGGGTACAAATATAAAGAGATTTAATAGAATAAGACTAGATAATTAATGGTAATAACACTAAAGAACCAATAGTGATCCTGATACCAGTACAAAGTACACAAGGATTATACTCAGCCAACTATATCAGTAGGAAGCTGTGCACTCCCGGCAGTGGACAGCAAATGTTGGACACTGTGAGCGCTACAGCTTCGGGAGGAAGGGAAGGCCTCAGGGGTCCGGCACCAGGGCAAGAAGTTCTCTGGATCACCACCATCAAGGAAGAGAGAGCTTTGCAGCCAACTTTCTAATTATATTGAATGTGATGTTCATAGTATGAAGTAATCCTGTTGGCCAGCTTGGGTCAAGTGCCCGGGTCTCGCTCCTCCTCATCCCTGCACCTGGCTAGCTCAAAAACACTGAGACCTTGAAACCCACACACCATAGCTGGCTATAAAGTCAATATTTTCACAAATTCAGACACTAGAGTCTTCTAAAAGTACAGTTTTCCCAAGCATTAGAAAAGAAATTAGCCCTGTGTCACTCAAACCAGGACACAGGTGAAGAAAGGTTTTGTGTTAGAGTGATGAATGCAAGAGATTGATCTCTTTATGGAGAGAAGAAACTGAGAGTTTAAATAACTTGGCAAGAAATACTGCCACAGAAGTACTCAGAGAACTAATAGTCTTTGTGCATTGTTTGTTATGAGTAACTGATGATAACTTATTGCTAATAGTCCTTTTTAATGATGTGTCTGTGGTCACTGAAGACAAAACTCTCTATAGGTTGGGTTTTTTTCCCCATCAAGTGCCACAATATACACATGCCAATTCAGTGGCAATTTAAATCAGGGCAATCTTTGCTTAGAGCTTCTTTCCTCAGTATTCCTGGATACTAAGTAATTCCATTACTCCTTCTACTCACTTTGACCTGCCTTATCAGGCAACGGAATCACAGAGGAGTCACGGACGTGTAGCATTCCTTAATTGCCACCCATAGTCTTATAGTAGTCTTCACGCATGCCCATTTTTATCTCTGAGTATCACAAACTTGCACAACCACCACTATCTATTGCCCCGTTCTGGCCACTGACAAGTATAGCATCTCCTCTCGGGGAATGCATACCACTGTTTTTACCTATTTTATGCTATACTCTGAGGCAGCAGCTTGTTTCAAGCACCAGAAATAACACACATAGAAAGCCTTTCCAGGAACACATAGCAAGGCAGGAATAGAAGGATTCCCAGCAACTCAAACTTATGTTTATTTAACATGAGGTGTTTGAAAGCACTAGGTGACAAAGGGAACTTAAGATGCTAGCTCTACAGCAGCCCGCTGGATCAAAGCCTGCCTGAAATATCAATCCAACTAGCTACTAGTCTTCATGTCAAAAACTTCTTCGTGATTCATACTCCAGATAGGTTCAAGAGATAACTGCTTTGGTCCCCACTGTGGGAATGGCATCCAGCTACACAACAGTTTGAGAAGCAGGAGAAGAAAGCCTGGCAGTGTTGTCTGCATTAAGAGCTCAGAATCCCAAGCCACAAAATACACCGGAAGTACCAGAAGGATCCTGTACACAACTCGTGATTAGTGGGAGCATCTTTAGCATGCAGTCAATTAAACTGCACCTTCAGTAGGTGTTAAGCCACTTGCTGTGTTGTCTGTGCTTCAAGAGAGAATCTACAGCTATTAAAGTCCCAGTTAGAGGAGTCAGAGACCAAAAAAATGTTCTGATAAATACCAACATACTACTCTGGACTGGGCTAACTTTCCTTTTTTTTTTTTTTAAACATGGGAAATAAAACCAGTAGTTTACAACCTTATTCTGTGCAGTTTATAACTGCTCACTGTGTTGCCTACTAAGAACTTCAGGTCTTCGCTTGAGTTTTCCTTTGTAAGCAGTCATCTTTCTTATGGAAAGGGTCTAAAGAGTAATGAAACATCCTAAATATAGTTTCAGAGCATATCCTTCTCCAAATTCTCAACACAGTCTCACTACAGCACAATTCATTAAGAGTCAGATTTAACACCACTAAAAGCTCCCAGTTCTGCAAGGCACCGTACTTTAGTCTTCAGTATTTGCCTTACCACCCACAGTCTTTCCTCTCATCCAAAAAAAATATTTAACGAATTACTTAAGAAATCCAACAATTTTGGTGTTTCATTGTGGCTGAATAAAGAAAGTAAGAGTGAAGTCATTGAGATACTAAAATTAAGCGTAATGCCACAAACAAGATTTTCATGGGTCAGGCAATCCTACAAGTTTAGGTAGCTAAACTTTGCTTACCCCTTCTTCACTCTTGCAAAATCAAATGCCATTTGTCTGTAGGAAAATGCTTTTTCATTCAAGTATCTACTATAACGCCTTATAAAGGTGGACATGTCATAACCTGCAAAAAACAGTTACACATTTTACATTTAATTTGCATGCCTGTTTGGAGGTTCTTTAGTAAATGATAATATACAGTCAAAAAACCCTAAGGTTATGTGATCTCTGTTCAATATCTGTTCTGATACAACTTCACACATAGAACAGGCATCACAAGACATCTTCCAGCTTCTGAAGAAAAAGCAGTAGCACTGCACCAAAAAAGTCTACCACTGTCCTCTGCTTCCAACAGATTCATCAAATGCACCAGTGGCATGGTTCCTGGGGAAACCTGCTAGTGGTTTCTACACAGTTATGTGGTAGCATTATCTGATAGCAAAATTTGTTACCCCTCTATTAACAGGGTAAAATGCCAATTTAACAAAAAGTTTATACGTAACTGGTACACGACTTCCAGGATAAAGATCGATTTCAAATTAAACACTCCTGATATTCTATGTATGTCAGTCCCTCCAACTCTTACATTGGCCTTCAAAATTCCCCTGACTAGGTTTATCAGAACAAAGAAATGATGATGGCATTCACAGAGATTAGTGCCTTCTTTGAACTGTTACACCAGAGATCTTCAAGGCACATGATACTGTACAAGAGGCCTCAAACTTCAGTGATCTTCAAGCCTAGAAGACTGTTGAACAGTTAGTATTACAGCCTATCCCTCAGGTATTTCTTTCAAAGTTTCTTCCTCTAAGCTACAAAAATGTGTGCAAAAGGCAACTCATCCTCCTCTCCAGTACAAGTCCCTTTTTGCTACCTTTGCTAAAATCCACACCCCTTGACTTAGTCATTGACTGTATTTTTCCTTAATATCTCTCAACATTAAGTATCTGTGACAACTCAGGCTTAACACTACCAACTCTGATGCCTCATTATCTGTGACACACTTGTATTATCTATAAAACGACAATTTAAGTTTAAAGCAAGTGGCAAAGAACAAAAAAGCATGCATTTAACAGAACTCATTGTTGCCAAATACTAGTATCTTTGAACACGCATAGCATGTTTTGCTTAGACAAACACAGTTTTAATATTTGTTTGGCTTTGTTCCTGCCCTGTGTTACCATTTCTAAAAGACGCTCAAGTCTTGGTGTCACATATCTCCACGTTACATGGAGTAACATAGCATTGCTTTGATGTTGCCCATTATTGTAGCACTCTTGCACTCTGCATACAGTCTACAAATATTCTCTGACAGCTACAGAATTACAAGTTTTCTCTCTTCTCCAGTAGAGCTACCATGAAACAAGCTTTTCCTCTGTTAAGTGAAGGAACAGGAAAATTCACTAATAATTCCAGAGTCAAAGTACAAAAGCAGACTTTTAAGTTTTAGAGAGAACTCCTTAATTTCTGCCTAGATCTTTCTAAATTCACTACTCAAATCAAACCTAGCTAGTTCTTTTGGTGACCCCCTCAAGTTAAGCACTTATAGACAATTCCTAAAAGTGCAGTGTCCCCAGGCAACCAAATTACCATTTAAGACTGAGTAAAAACCAAAAAACTAGATGGAAAGTTATCCATTTCATCCTTAACACCCATAACAGTTAAGGGGATAGCTGACCCGGTCCTAATTTCAACCAGCACTTTGTAAGGGAGTCAAACAGTTTCACCTTCTGAGTAAAAATTTTGCAGGAACTCAAACATTGTTTTGAAGTTGTCCAGCAGTTCACTTCAGCTCCTGTATTCAACAAGTACTTATAAAAAGGCTTCAGTAGCACATTTTTATATTATTTGTATCTTATGAATGAAGGAGCAAATTAACAATAATATCTTACTTAGAATCTTGTTAAGATTATAGACACGAGTAGGCTTACCATGAGATCCACTTTTGTCCAGAAAATTGCTGAGATTGAACAATGTGTTTCTAGATGCCAGGTACTGAATAAATCTCTGCAACACAAAGTTATTTTCTTATCACAGCCTGTACCTGAAGGCTTTGTACCTCCTAGCAGGAAGATTATCAGTCTAGTTCCAGCATACACACATGAAAACCCAGACTTTTGTCTTAGCCTGCAATACCTTCCTCAAAGTCTTTTTCATCCATTCAGATTAATTACATTTAGCCTGAATCTCTACTAAATACCCTACTGTATATATAAAAACAGATTCTGTGCAAAATACAAACCAGATTGTGGAAGGAGCAATAAAAATGGTTAATTCTCAAAGAGATTTGAGGAAGCACAAGATTTATCTGCTTACAAAGCAGCATATCCAGGCTAGTCCCAGACTTTTCAATCCAGCAGCCCCCAGCTTCAGCCAAGTCAAGAGCCTGTTTTAATAACAAGCAGGCCCCACATCAAGTATGCGGACTAACAGCCTGAAATAGTTACAGAAAGCAAATCAGTATATTGACCAAAACTTGGAACGGAAAAATAGGACAGGAGTAAAAATTTATGCTGTGACATTGGAGAAGTTCATTGCATGAAAAACTTTATATACAGCCACGGAGGAATTCTTTCACAGTCATACTAAAGCTCTTTAAGTATGCTTTTTGTTTTCATACAGACATACCGGTCTATGCAGGTCAATAAAAAGCAAGGGCAAGAAAAACACAATCCAAAAGGCTATCAAGTTGAATTTGCAGCTCTAGGAAGATTTTAACACTCATACAGAGAGGGCAGCTATTTGGATGACAGTACATATGTGCCAGCACATCAGCATTGACTCTAGTCAAAAAGTCCCACATAGTCTTTAATCCTGTGTAGCTGTTTCCAGACAGCACATAAATCGTCAACATCCTGGAACAGGCTGCTGCTTGCTCTCATGCTACAGTTTTGGAAATGAAGAGACAGATAATCAGCATGCCTCTAACTATGTTGTTAAAGGTAAGTTTGGTCCTCATCAAGAATCATTTTTGCCCTTTGTTCTTAGGTCCTTATTGGTTCAGAAGAGATACGTTTGCACTACTAAAGTTTTTGACTTGGAGTCCGCTCAGTGCTAATGTGGTCTGGAGAGAAAGCTGATTACACTCACCTCATTGCCATGAACCATTAGATGATGTGTGGTAACTAAGGCTTTGAATACGACCACCCAGCTACTATTTGTTGCTCGCTCAAAAAGCGTATCAGCCATCTGAGGAATATTCACATTTGTTTCATTAGTTGCTTGGATCAAGTCTGTAGGCAAGAGAAAAGGAAGGTGTTAGGTGCTACAAATAAGACAAAAAAGTTTGCAGCATGGCCAAGCTCTCAGCCTACCAGGCTGCAGACCATGGTTGTGACAAACAGCAAGTTCGGTGCTTACCACACTTAAAAAAAAAAAAAAAAAAAACACACCACAAAAAACCCCCGAGATTATATTAGTACATGCTGACAGCAACACTGGTCTGACTCTTTCACCCAACGGTACTAGCTTTCCAACAATTCTGCCCTGAGCTATGTCTGAACCTTTCTCCATCTTCATCCTAGATGAAGTTAGGGTGCACAACATCACATGACTTTACTGCTTGCAGGTTTTCAAGTTACTTGTGGCAGTTCACTACCTCTGGGTTAGATGAATAAGTACTCTTGAATTCTTCACTTACAGGTAGTACGTCAAGCACACTGAACCCAGTTACACCAGCAAAAACAGGTATCGCCAGAAACAGATACTCTACTCATCTCAGAGGTGAGACTTTCATCAGCATAGTACAGCACACCTCCTAGAGTCTCTACAGACCTCAACAGCGGAAGAGCCCATTCAGGTATGCATTAAGACCTCTTCAAAAGTAGGAAAGAAGGCAAGGATAGGTATTAGTTTATATTGAAGAACAATAGTTTTCTGCAAGCAACTGCACTTTATATAGAAGAACTAAGACATTAGACTGTCTTCAGGAACAAGAATAAAATACAGCTTTGCGTCCTGTACTTAAGGAAGGTGTAGGCTTGCACAGGAGAGTACATGAAATTAAGGTAAGTACTTAAATCATAAGTAGTAGGGCAGCAAGCTTTCCACTAGCATCTCTATTGCACATCTACTGATAGGATCTTTGGTTTACTACATCACCTATTACCTACAGACTCTTGCTGGGCAGCCACTAGTGACCTTCTACAAGCTATTACCTAGTTTTTGAGACACAGCTGGAAGCTGCATACTCCAACTGCGTGACCAAAACCCATCTGATGCCAGACACAGCCCTGGCAAGACTTCAGGAGACAACTTCATGCAAGACAGAGTACAGAATACAGACCTAGTATTAGGGCTGAGGCTTGAAGTTTGAAGACTTAAGTAGAAAAAGTTAAAAATTAAAGTTTAACTACTAGATTAAGCATTATCTGTGTTACTAATGCAAATACTCGTCTTTTACTTTCCCTGAGAGGACAGTAACCACTGTTAATGATTTTCCACATATTTCCTTCCCCCCTCCCAGACGAGAAATGTTCATCCAACTATTCAAGTCATTCAGTGATGACAGACATTCTACCCTACAAGCAGACAGGCTATTCTGTGACCGGTCCTTGCACACCTAAACTATGCAAGTCTGCTGTAAACACTCTACAGGAGTTCAGTTCACCTGGGCAGCAGGGTCACCACTTTACAGACTTGCTTTCCGTCCCCAACACAACCCCATGTAGTGGAGGGCATTAACGTTGCTAAGAGTAGAAAGCCAAGGTTCAGACTGCTGTGAGACTACTCATGCTGCCTCTGCAGGGCAGGAAAAGTCCAGACAACAGTGATGAGTCACATCAGCTATTGTGAACCACCTGGTGTGTTCAGAAATCCACACTGCCGCACCAGAAGCATTCAGAAGTTTAGTAATTTTTTTTTTAAATTCACAGCAAGTGATTTTTATGTTTTGTTTTGGGTTTTGTTTGGGTTTTTTTTGTTTGTTTGGTTTTTTTGTTTTTGTGTCTTCGGTTTTGGTTTTGGTTTTTTTTGTTTTTTTTTTTTACTTCTATTAAACAGACTTATTTAAGATACGAGGAATCTATAGCTCAGAGTCAGAAGCCTATGACAACTGCAGTGCTTGTGTTTAAAATTGTCTTTTGTATAGCCAGAAAAGCTGCAAGTTGTCTTCAGTTGCAGGTCAGTGGAACGATTTTCTGTAATGAGACAGAAGACAAAAATTATGTGATCTGTTCGCCAAGTTTGATTTTAAAATGTTTGTTCTCAGGGTGGTTTTTGTTTTGGTTGTGGGTGTTGGGGGCTTTTTTTTGTTTTGGGGGTTTTTGTTTGGTTTTTGTTTTAGTTTGTTGGTTGTTTTTTTTTTTTTTTGCAAAACACCTTCTGAAATGTAAAGTTAACTTTTAAAACGTCAATAGTACTGCCCTTGAAGGCAGCAGTTCTACAAAGTATTACAGTAGTAAAGTCATGCTATTGAATGACAGCGTTCAAGTTCACAAAGCTCCAAGAAGTCTCCTTGATCTTGTTGTACAAACAGGCCAATAGTCTTTTATTCTGTACTGCTGATTAATGCATTATAGAAGACAGTGGTTTGTAAAAGCCTAGAAGCAAGTCACAAGTGGCTTGCTCACTGTTTACCCCGTTCAGAGGTTTTACTGCAGACGACAGCATTTGTCCTTAGTATAAGGAAACATGCATCAAATTTGCAAGCTTTCAGTCCACAGCTCGCTATGGAAAAGGGGTGGTGTAAATTGTGTGTTCCATTGGTGGATGTTAGATAATGAAACCTCAGAGGAGAAGTCCACCCACAGCAATGCTGGCACTGGAGGCTACGGTGCACTACCCCTATACACTACCACAGCACTCCTCCTGAAGTCACTCAGTCATTTCTGCCTCCTCTCCAAACTGCTGGAGGGTACAGCACCTCAGTATGCAGCTCTGAATGGTTCAGGACAGAAGTAATTATAGTGTGCTGAGTAGAGAGGTATGATTCAATTTAAGCCAACTACTTTCAGCGCACAGAAAAGAATTAAACCACGCATGAAGATTTTACTCATCATCTGAGGAGGAAAAGGAGGAGATGGGGAGTTAATGGGAAACAGCTCTGCAAGAATTAAGTCATGCCACAAAGTCAAGGAATTCAAGCTTCCTGGGTTTTGTTCCCCAATACCACAGAGTCTCAGCTTAACCAGCAATTGTCAGCGTCTAGAGCAATTCACAAGCATATCTAATTGTAACGAACTCTGAGCAGCAGAGTTTGGTGGCTGAGCTAGATTTTAAAATAACACTTGGCAAAATTAATTTGACTTCAGTGTGGTAGGGAAGAATAGGTACGAGGAAAAAGAAAACACATACAAGGAAAAAGGAACTCTAGAAACTACATTTTCAAAAGATACAGATTCAGACTTTTACTGGTAGGACAGAAACTTAGTTTTCAAAAGAGACAACGAAGTTCAGTCTTCCAAGCAAGTCACAGGTGGACTTGTTAATGTAAAACAGATAATATTAGGTAGTACCAGATGAAGCACAGCCCATCAGAAGCCATATGAAGCAATCTTACAAAGTTGATTCCATTTGGGGTACACACAAGTAGGACACAGAAGGATTAAAGGTATCTTCCTGATGAAGTTTCTGCTACTGCAGGCATCCATGTCAAGTACACTGACAGCTAACACCCAAACCCAGAAACTGAGCTCAAATACAGATTCCAAGCAAAGTAAGAAATCAGGAAAGTACGGCAGTAGCAGCAAGTGCTTTCATCGTGACTTTCACAGAAATGAAGTGGTTGGAGAATGAAGACCTATGTCCTTCATTTGAACCTGTTTGTTTACTGTGGGACTAAATTATAAATGCCAAATCACAGTACATGATTTCTTCTGTTTCCTCTCTACACATTTTGGTAGCTGCGACTTTTAATACTTATTCAGTCTAGAGATCCTTGTTTAAATTATAATTTGGACTTCAATATACTTTTTCTAGTTAAGTTTTGAGATGTAAAACAAATGCACATAGAAATAAATGGTTGTCAATTCTTTGACACCATAACTTAAATCTAAACACCAGTCTTTAAACTCTTTGGCTAGCCAACTTTTTGACCCAGTCTTAAGACATCTGCAACTTAATTAGGGAAGAGAAGCAAAGCTACAGTATGATTAACACTTTCATTAATAAAAAGACAAACCTGCCAAATTGAGGAAGACTGGTAGAGGGTTCAATGAGGAAGACTGAAGTAAGTTAAGACACCTTAGCTCTTGTTCTTCATGACCTTTTAGAGAGACCACTAAAAGATGTGACTAGTTTTGGTGTTTGTTAAGCTCCTAAGGCAAAAAAGAGAACAGCAAGAAAGTTTCAAAGTCTTCAGAATTTCAGACTTCTTCAGTCTCCATTAAAACTACTTCTTGGTTTTGAGATTATTTTTTTTTTTAAATGAGAGAGATTATACAATACTTTAAAGAATCTCTCTTATTCCTTTACCTTTTCAGACTGTATTCTGGATCTGGGTAGGTTTTTTTCCTGGTTCGTTTGGGTTTGTTGGTTTTTGGTTTTTTTTTTTTACCTAGTTCTTTAATAAAGAAACTTGGAAATCCCCAGTTCAAAGTTAATTATTCCCAATTTACATTTCAGTATGCAGAAAAACAGCAGCAGAGCACAAGACCTCTCTGTTCATAGGGGTATTGGTGCCAACTTAAGAGCAGCTGTCATTCCAGGTTGAATTAACACACGAGCTGCCTCAGCATCTGAGCTGTGTTATGCATTCAGTTCCTAAACTTTGCCAAATCTCTGACAGTAACCCCCTTACAGACCTTCCTCACTACTACGCTGAATGCTACAATAGCCTTCACAAGTTTTTTTTTCTTGCTTGTAAGTATTTAAATAATGCCTTGAACCGATAGAAAAGGAAATGCAGGATTGTTCCAAATCCAGGTTAGTCAAGAACAGAAAGAAGTGGCTTAAATAAGAGTTTACAAGCCTCAACCAAAAAAAAGTTAAATTGGCAAGAAACAGTACAAGTTCTCCCTTGCAAGACAGAACTGTTTCGGGAAGCCACTCCATCATTGTGCTAACTGATGCAAGAACTGAACTTCCAGATCTACAGAAGACTGACCACAAAGCAGTACTGGAAAGCAGAACAGAGTTACTGGTTTCTGCTTCTACAATAATTGCTCATGAGAACATTAGAGGATTTTAATGTTGTTGGCTTTGACTATCAAGCAATTCCACAAACAAGAGTTGGGAATTTATCTGTGGGGTTAAAGTATATCACCTACTCTTTTCATTCCCAGCTTGCCCCATCTCCACAAACATGCACCATAATCTGTCTTGTAATAATCTCCCCAAGCAGAACAGCAATTCAGGCTGTCTCCTTCTTCCTCCCCAAAAGTCTACCTCAACAGTTACTACATCTCGCCTTGATGCCAGCAAACCTACCGTTTTTCACAGTCCAGGATCTTCCAGATGTTGCCTACGCGCTTTCATGCCTATGCCAACTCCACAAACCTAAATACAATCTTCCACAGAGCACATGCTCTCCAGGTACTATAAAGACTTTCCCGGTAATGCAGCTATAGTCCTTGTGACTACAAATAACTAGGGGGACTGCCATCTCCTCTCTCCAGCCTTATTTCACAGATGTCCTTCTTCCCAAACATATCTCAGACTCCTGTGAGGACAACTATTTGCTGTAGATCCTGAAGTTTGAAAAGTCATGGCAGCCAGTCTTTGAACCACACAACTGCATCCCACACCAAGACAAACTTCTATATACAATTTCTTCCTCTCTGCCTACTCATATGCATACTTATGCTACTCATAATACTAAGGGTTTTGCAGAAGAGAAAAAGAATTTCTTCTTCCCTATCAATCACATGAAGAGTCTGTGGAGAGACAGGGCAGATGACTGAGTACCAGCAAATTTCTCTTGGACTTTGCTCCGATTTGTCAAACGGAGTTTAATTAGCCTTAAAATCATCCTGTTATCACAGTACTCCTTTTTAAATACAACAGCGCATCACTTCCTATTATCACCAAATACCTGTTTCAAAAAGAAAAAAGCTGAAAAATATACTGCCCATATACATTGCTGGATTTTATTCCAATGCACTTTCATGCACCCCTCCCTCCCCACCATATCAAGGCAAGATATTTAGCTTTAAGTCATCTGCAAAAACCACTCCAGCTCATTAGCAGCATTAAGCCAGTTATGTTGTTCGATTTGTGTCCCTTTTGGTCCTTAACGATGGCTTTTCCTTCTGAGAGGTTCAGGTGCAGCTCTCTTAGAAAGCGGAAAATAAAAGGCAATTGTCAGGTAGTTTTCTACTGGATCTGAAAGGGTGTGACCAAGACAGCTGTCTCCCTAAATGCTAATAACAGGGAAAAAGTGCGATTATACTGTGTTAAAAAAACCCTTGCCATAAGCAACTCCTTCAAGTTCCACGAAGTATGAATACTTTTTACTTGAAAGAAAAGTTTCCAGAACTTATAGCTCCACTGCCTCTGAGGGAGAATAATGTGCATTACCTGTAGTGTTTACATTGGAGTTCTCTCTTGGAGAGTAGTACAATTGAAAGATGACATTCAGGCCAGCTGCAGAAGCTCAAGTTTACGCAGCAGTCACCAGGGTTTTAAGCATGGCCTTTAAAACTGCTAATTAATTATTGATGAATGTATTTTATGGGTGAAGTCCAAGACCTTACTGACACCCGTGATCCAACTATTCAGAAGAATAAAAGCTTTAATTTTACTCAGGAATTACATATCCAGAACAATAAAGCTGTCACCCAGAAGATGGGCTACACAAACTCCCTAGTACAAGCGTACTAAGGAAAGCAGTCTTTTAGCCTCACACACATGAAGCCAGAACACTAAGCAAAGGAGAAAAGGCCCCATGGTCAAAGAATCCTGCCTGGTTTTTTTCCCCTGACTGAAGCCACCGCAGCTTTTTCAAGCAGCTTCACTGTAGGAAAAGCCTTAGTTATTAAGCATGGAATCTTTCCCCTGTTTAAAGTAGTAAGAAGGTCTGTCTTGAAGCTCATCTGTACAGAATTCCCTCACTTTGAATACCAAAGAATTTGTCTCAGGCAAGAACACAAGTTCAGCAAAGCAGGGGAAAGAAGAGAAATCACAGCTCTAACGAGTCCTTCCTCTCACCCAGAGACCCCATTCCAGACCCTGTCTCCATCTAAATCCTGCTCCACAACTAGCTCAGAAACATGTCTTTCTGCTCAAAGACAAGAATTGAGCAGTTCTGCTTATGTCAATATGAAACATCAAGTAATTCTGGAGCTAGATGTGCCACTTCTCTATTTTATTGATCTACTGCAAGTAGCAGCTAAGCCACAAGGCACCATTGTACGACCTTTTTTGCACAGCTCTCAATAGCTTAACATACACAAAATGCCGTTTTCATTTGGTGGACACCAACCAATGGTTATAAGGTTAAAATATAAAAGCAATTGTCTTGGTGAAATGCTATTCCCCATCCTATTGTAATATGGCATCTCAGATGCCAATCTCTAGGGGAAGAAGGGACATGGAAAAAAACTCTAATAACCTTACAAGTAGCATTTGTGTTAAGCATTTGACCAATAACTTTCCATAAAAAAGAATTTTAACCCCGCATGGCAAATCTCAGCCCTCATTCTACAAGCCATTTCCTTCAGCAGTTCAAACCTGGAAGCCTTAACCAAAATACACATTAATTTAGAGAAGAAATATGAAACTGCAGCCACCAGCCGATCTTCTGCCAAGCCTTCGAAGTATTTATTCAATTTCCTCTAAGGGGTAGAATTGTTCTCTCCATCCATGCAAGCATTAAAGCGACAGTCACATTGCATCCTAGGTCTTGCTGCAAACAACAGAACAAGTTTAAAGGGGCTATATTGTTGCAAGATTATTGCTTAGAAGGATAAAAGTCAGTAAGATCTAGTTAATTGACTATTGTAACAGGATACCAGGATCCCAGCTGTGGCCTGTGATTATCCTTCCACGAGGGTGAGCAACCCCTAACATTACCTGTTGATTTTATCAATTTGTAACTCTCATCACTTGGCTGTTTACTGCAGTATCGGTAACAGGATCAACTGTGGCTTTTATTCAGAACAGCACAGCTACACTAGAAAAGTAAGGATTTCATGTCTGCAACAGCAGCATGGGGTCATTTACTGTAATCTCTGCACTAGAGCGGTTTCTAATCAGCCTTTACGTGTCGGGCTGATCTTACACTCCAACCACATCTGGCAGAAAGTGGTAATCAACTGAGGCACAGTACACGAGCTACTCAAGTTGCCGTGCTGCTGTCATTTTTATTCTGAGAAGAATGAACCCTGGTTAGTGCTTTCCACCTCCAAATTATCTACTTTCCTCAGAAAATTATTTGTTTTAATAAACTTGTAGAAGTGAAACTCTCACTAGCCTATCAACTCTGCCCAGAACAGCAATTTGCAATCCACTGCTAATCTGAATGAGACTGAAAATATACTGGAAGCAGCCTGATGTTTCAGCTGCACTACTTAGCTGTTGCACATTGGGAATACATAAAACAAAATAGGGTGGGGATGAGACAACATGCAAGCAACTTCAGTGACACATTAATTAGCTACAGCCTGTATGCCAGAAACAGGTCAGTTGAGCAGGCAGGCTCAGCAGCTGACATCTAACTTTCAACACCCAGACCATGGTTTGTCTTTTTCCTACTGTCTCAGCCAGATTCTTCTAGAAGTCCAGCTATTTTGTCAGTGGACATCATGGGGCAACATAACCTTCAGAGAAGTCAGCCTGAAAAATAACCAAACAAGGCCACAGCCCGTGCACTCTGTCAAGCTGACAAGCCACCAGAAGCTTAGCATGGGTTGAAATTCTTAACCTGGAATGAAATGGCCACAACTATGCAGACAGCCCTGAATGTATCTGTAGGAAAAATAAACCAAGTGCAATGCAAACCTGTCCATACAGTCAGTGCAACAGTATGACCTCTAGACGCATACTGAAGCAGTTGCAACTAAACAGCAAGTACTTCGTAACACAGCTACAATCGTTTCAATCCATTTTGTCTTGTATCTATGTATCTCTAACGCAACAGAAAGACTATAAATTCCTAAAACCAGAGGCTGCCTCATGTGAATGCTGTGTCTTAAAACAATTTTTTTTTTTTTTTAACAAATTGACTGATATCCTTCATGATTAGATGGAGCTTTACTCTCTCCTTGCTAAAAAAAAAACCAAAAAATACGAAACCAAATGTGCAATTCCCCTGTACTACACCAGTTAAACAAGAACTCTTTGCTTCTGCCACACAGGTGAGTTTAAGTCTCAGAAATTTTGAAAAAACTAACATCAACTACCAGTAGACTTAACTCTTCAACATGAGCCTGCAGCCTTTCATATACTGCAGATTTCTTGATGCTGCAAAAACATTCTGTTAAATTCAATGGAACATCCACCTCAGAGATGGAAGATACAGTTAGGACTACTAACATTTAAAAAAACCTGACAATAGTTAAGTTGCTATCTCACAGTTCAAAGTCACCAATGCCTCTGGAAGATGCGTTTGCCACCGGCAGCAGCAGTCTCCTATCAAGCTATTGATGAGTGCGGAAGTTGGAATCCACCATGCAGACTTGCATCCAGGCAGCAAAGCTTCAGAGAGTCGGATCGCTAGACTGGAACACACAGAAGTGTCAATTAAACTCCTGAGCATGCTACAGAGGTGAGTTTTGAAAGGTAGCTTCTCATAATACTGCTTAAGCAATTTCCAGCTTCCTGATAAACAAGAGGAAGTTCTTCAAACTCACCGATTCCAAACATAGCAAACTTTGCCTGTTAATACTCTCGCCATTCACAAATAACAAAGCAATATGAAGTTTAAATCAAGCTTAGCAAAACTAGAAAGATTCTAAATGATTTAGACTGAAAGGTCAGAAAGTCACAGGCAAGGCTCACATATGAAAATAGCATTCTGTTTCAGATGCCAGTAACAAAACATCACTCATGGTAAAATTTACATGTTTTGAAAACACTGGCACACTAGATATGCTGACTTCCTCTGGCTTGCTGCCCCTTAGCAGAATATATTTTCTCCTATAAATAGGTTTAGATGAAGCTATAAAACTTAGATTAAGAGCTACAGGCACAGTAACTGTACTTTGGATTCCAGACTTAGGCAGCAAGATCCAAACCCAAGTCTCCATTTGAAACTGTTAGGTTTTAAAACTCCAGGGTTGCTAAAGATGCAATGATATATTAAAGCTTGCGTCTATATTCAACCTCTACAAAATGAGAAACAGCAGTCTTCAGAGCCAGGAAACAGGCCAGCTGGCTTCCCCCTTTCATACAAGTCCTACACTCTCTGAAACAAGAAGTGAAAGGAAGAGCCCCGTTAAAAACAGTTGGAACTCCCACTTAAGTGCATCTATGTGGGCTCTTCAAGTACGTGTAAAGATGTATGCTCCAGCTAGTGCAGTCCTGCATTGTGGCAAGATAACTGATCACTGCTTATTTTGAGGGCCTTCCTCTAAACTTGTAAACTTGCATACATTTTAAGAACGTGGGCGACAAGTCAGCATGTTTTATTCATGCTTTGAGCATTCATGTCTTCCTCTCACTTCTATGCAGGACCATTTTACAACATTCTGTAAACTATCAGAGAGACTTAAAAGATGTAACAAGACTATGCCAGAGGCACTAGGAGCCTGCCAGGCTCTGCAGGCTAACTGCTGACCATCTGCTATGGAAGCACCCGCTGCCATTGTGTCATCCATGCTCATGCCAAGCCAAGAGCCAGTTTGAAGTGATCAGCTATACTGTCAGCAGTCAAGCCCGTCTTGTCCCACCTCTTTAGGACAGTAACACTTAAGACACTTTCTTGAAAAGATATGTCCTTTGGTCCTTCAGATATATGGTAGAACAATCTCAGCTCAAGTGGACACCAAACTCTCCAATCTACCCTTACCGCTGTTTCACATCTCAGCCTCATCTCCTAGATACCTAAAAACAACTAGCAAAGAATTGTTTTCTTTTTCATTCCTTCTTTGAGAAAGTTAAGCCACCTTGGCAAAGCACACAGTTCAACTGTTTTTTTAGAGGTCTGTGGCCCAACTACAACACAGGAGTTCCTGCCAACTTACTTTCTACCTGTGGTAATTTTGCATATTGGCTTATGACCAAGAAAAGAGTTGATTGCCACGAGTCAGACCCAAGCTGCAGACATGTCCTGTCAGCAACTTGCAGTTCTCGGTACATATGAAAGGCAGGGTGTGCTTTCTTGGTGGTCTTCAACATGAGCATGCCTACATACTTGCAAAATCTCCTCCAGAAGAAATATCATAACACATTTGAGTTTTATCAATAGCTAGAAAAAACAGACTCTAGGAAAGCAATCAACTGATGCACTGCCTCAGCTCAAATGGCCAGAGTACAAATTACATAAATACACAACATTAGCATGACACCAGGACTTTTCAGCACCCAATCCCTTTCATTAAACTAAGTTAAGATACAGATAGAACCTAAAACAAAGCATGAGATCACATTATCCTGGGCAGGGAGGAGGAACAGAAGGGCATTTAGACTTGGTTCGTCCGGAAGTCGGTGCTAATACAGAGCACTGCCATTTCCTATACTGTGCCTATGACTAAGCTGCAAGCCTCAGCCAGCCAGTGGATGCACTATTTGCCAGCAGCCTAGAAAACACTGTTCTAGTATTCCACCTACATTCACGGTGACATTTCAAGGCTGATGTCCAATACCATTTGTGGCACTAGTCCAGATTGCTGGTATATTCCCTCTCCTAGTGGACTACAACTCTCAACTGCTTCAGCAAATGTGTTTCACAACCTAAAGTTTTTTTTATGAGCACAAGCAGCTTGCTGGCTACCAGCTATGACTGTTGAATATACCTCTGAGCCTGCCCTTGCAAAGCTTGCTTGATATTGATTTTCAGTGTTTTCAAGCAGCTCTGCAGAAATAAACATCATCAAAGTAGCAAGATTAAAAGTATTAAAAATGGTTTTAAGGGTCTAGCATGTGGTTTGCAAGACTCCAGAAAAAGCAGACTTAACCATACTCTGTAAAGTGACAAGCTAGCCTCTGCCAAGTATTCTGATTGCCTTCTAGCAATTGCCAACATCTGGTTTATTCAGGTTTTATTTAAGCCACCAAGCTCTCATCCAAGCAACATTTTGGCGAGTAGGAAAATCAAGCAACCATGTAGAGTCTGATGGGGTGGGACGCTCTAATATCAATTTACCAATGAAGTTTCACACTACAGTCTTGCTGGTGCTGCTGACTCAGGGGAACAAAAGTACTGCTGCAAACCCTGTGATACAGATCACTGCCTGCAAAGCTACTAGGAAGGCTTCTCCTACCATATCATTTAGTTTGAGTTCAGGGTTCGGCCCCATGCTAGATGGGCCCATTCTTTTGGCACACTCTAGATGTCCTGTGCTAAGAGTCAGACTCTGATTTCCTGGCTTGCTTTATTCCTTCCTTTTTAGTTTTCATGGTATTTGAAACCCCTCTCCCCAAGCCAGGCAGAATATTATTCCTCATCTGCATGGTATGTGTTGAAGTTTGGAGATTCAAGTTTCATAAGACACTCATCGGTAAGACCGCTGTATTTCCCCTAGGCACACACCAGACCTTGTGCTTTTCCACCCTTACCCGCATCTTGATCTGTGCCTTGAAAAGAAGCTCTAAAAAGGAACAGGGTATGTTAACTTAATGATACCGTTTGGTACCACTGAATCATCTTTAGACTATAGTAAGACTAAGGGAAAGGATATGTCATCCCCCCCCACCTCCAGAAACACTGGGCTCAGCTCCTTCAGCAATACTGTATGACAACAGCTAACTGAAGAAGGCCTCTCCCTTTCTTTTCTTCAAGGGCAGGGGGTATATTGGGTACACATGGCAAGGTATTAGTAGCAGGGGGGGATGCTGCAGCTGTGACCTCTGAGAACAGGAGTCTCTTCCACTGGTTGCAGGGGATTCAGCATCATGGAGTACCTCCTGCTTCACCTCTGACCTTGGTGTTCCCTCTGCCATTTCTCATCTTTTCCCTCCTCCTCTGCCTGTCCAGTGTTTTCTGCCCTTAAGTATGTTTTTCTGGAGGTGCCACAAGCTTGGTGGATGGGCTCAGCTGTGTCCTGTGGAGGGTCTATTGTGGAGCAAGCAATGTCTGGCACAGAGCATGCCCTGGTCTCTTCCCACAGAGGCCACCTCTGCAGCCAACACCTTGCCATGGACATCCAGTAGTGGGAGGAACATAAGTAGGGTAGGAAGAGCGAAGTAGTCTCGAGTATCTTGAGCATAGGCAGAAAAATACTAGAGGCAGGTGTGCCTCTGCTATATTACCATTTCTTCAGAGGTGAGGACTAGGAGGGCAGCAAATTCTCCTCTTTGGGTACCAATTTCTCCATCCAGCAAGAAGCAGGGAAGATGAATAGCGTCCAAAATGCTTTCTGTCCTTCAGAGTTTTCCTGTCATCTACTTCTAAGCACCTCAGAGGCTCCTTCGTGGGGCAGAGACACAGAAGCATGCACTGACCACAACAGAGCACTTCCTTGTAGACTTCACAGAATTCCTCACTAGTGGCACAGGCCCAGGTAAGGCACACACAGAAGATGGAGGGTTTAAGAGCCAGGCTGGGAAATCAGAGGCACAGATGAAATCAAGTCACAGGAAACTAAACTGCAGATTTTTTTGTTGTTTAAAAGATGATCAATTCCTGCCACGCAGGATCTAAGGGAGTAACACTGAGACTATTATGAAACATATTCAACTACTAAATAGAAGTGATTAAAACTATGGACTGGTCACTGTCATACTGACCATCTCATGAACATGCGGCCTAAAAGAAAGACACAGCTACTTCATTATCAAGGTCTACTAATGGAAGTCAGTACAGCAGAAAGACCTGACTTGTCCTAGAATGTCATCCATGACCTTGACAAAGCATGTTTAACAGAAGGATCTTGATGACTATTGAAAATAGACTAAGAATACATGCCTTCAGCTGAGGAAGTGCCAAGGGGAAGGAGGTTAGGTCTAGTCAATCTAGCTTTATCAAGTTACACTGTTTGGATGAAAGTAAGTTTAATATTACACTGTCTACCCACTCTTCTGTTTCCTCATCCTCCCTTTCCTTTGGCATTGTATCATAAGAAGACTTAAACACAGAATAGTTCAGATGCACAAGATCAAGTGATCCTGCGCATGTTTCAACCTTTGTATTTTAACGTGAATTCAAACTTCTACCCAGCTTCAAACACATTTTGAAAACTTATTACTTAGCTAAGTCTTAGCTTAATTAAAAGGGCAGCCTTCTCTTGGTACTACACATGCCTTAAAAACAGTATGGGGCTGGGGAGGGAATTGAAAGTTAATGCCATTGAAATACTCAAGACCAACTAATCTAAAAAGCCTTCTTATTAGCTCCCCTTACCCATGACAGACATTTCTACTTCTATTCAGAGATTTACACGCCTCCAAATGAAGTGAATCTTCAATACTGTTTTGTGAAAGGACACGGGAGAAGCCCACAGAAACAGAGTGCTATTCAACATAGAGAATGATGACAAGTCCTTACACAGACAAAAATTAAATGTGCTAATGCAATGACTTAAAGAAAAGAATTGCTTGCTTGGATTTTTTTGTTTTCTTCTTTTCAGGTGTGAAGGAGATTCATTGGGGTGATAAGGAGGAGTTCACAATTTAGAATACACCTCAGCTGTGACAACAAAACCCAAGACACTGTATTACAGCTGATCTTCAATGCTAACTTTTAAACAAAGTCGGTTTTCTCGTACATGGAAACTGTGACAAATTACTGCAATACAAGATACAGTGAGACATACAAAACTAGTTTCATTAGTAAAGTGCAAAGGGTTAAGCCCAGTTTGTACAAGGATTCTGTTCTTGGCTATTTTCTTGAAGGTACTTCCATGGCCGTAAAGACCAAGTGTCACCTGGACTGCAGAGCAATGCAGTACTTGTACATTTGCGCTACTCCCACTAGGAAAGGGCCCCAGGTGCCAACAGACTTGGAACACTCCCCAAATCACTTCAACAGCAAACAGCTTCTGAAATACGTATCCAAGTTAACAGTCACTGAAGCCTAGTGACTCAAGATAGCGCCACTGACCACCCACCTCTCCCCCCCCAAAAAA
>VYXH01009515.1:291669-344240 GCA_013397275.1 Burhinus bistriatus
TCCAGCCGGCGGCTTAATCCTCCCGCAGCCTAATCCCCGCGCTACTGCCGCAGACAGCGCCGCCCCCTACCCCGGTGCAGAGGGCGGGACGGAGCGGAGCGGACCGGCGCGGCGCTGCCGTTACCGCCGCAGGTCGGTGGCCCGGCGCAGTCAGGTGACCCCGCTCGGTACGGCCGGGCCTCACCGGGCCGCCCGGTACCGGGGGCAGAGCTCCCCCCCCCTCCGCCTCCGCCGCGCCCCTTAANGGGACGCGGCGACTCGCCCACCCGCGTAAGGTGTGCGGTGAGGCACGGCCCGGGCCGCCCCTCCTCGCCCCCAGTCCCGTTCGCCTCCCGGGGGCGGGTAGTCGGCCGGTCGGAGCCGCTCCCAGGCGGGTGCCGTCTCGGGGGACAGCCCGGATGGGGATCTGCCGGGCCCGGAGGTTGCGGGGAGCTGAAACCACAGATGCTTCCCCTGTCTGCAGCATGGTCCTGTCATTAACGCTTATAATAATGCACTGAGGGACCCCAAAACTGCATATACGCTAGATCTCTCCAGAACCTTTTTATGATGATGATGTTGTTGTTGTTGCTGTTGTTACCAAAGGTATCCGAAACATATCCCCAGAAGGGTTTTCTTTCTGTTACCTAAGATATCCTAAAGGTCTTAGTTACAAGGCTGCGCTATGCTAGGGAGGATATATTACCACAATTTATTGTGTAATTGAAGTCTAACGGAGTGATCTGTGGAGTATTGAGAAATGTGGCGTACATATATTACCATAAATTGGCTGAACTTAGTGGAGTAAAGTAATTTAAGTGGGTGGGGTCTAAATGAAATGGTACTGGTAGCAATTACTTCAAGCTGCCGTTAGAACAAATTTCAGAAGACGATGCTAAGTGTGTGTTATTAATTAGCTGAAGAAAACAGTATGTACAGTCAGTGTTGAAGATTTGTGCATATGAGGTGATAATTGGGTTGTGTTGCATACAAAGACATACGGCACCATTTTCATTTATTATGCCAGGAGCAGAATACTGACGAGCGATTGTGGTCTGTGACAGTATGAAACAGCAGCTTTTTTACTACTTTTTTTATTATTACCTAACAACCAAGAGATTTTAAAGTTCTAGGTAGCCTGAAAGCTTGGGAATCCTGTTAAAACAATGCTCAAAAGTTCAAGTTAGTGTTTCTATGGAAAATCTTTTCCAAGATAACTGTTCAAATAGTGTCTGTGCCCATTGCAAAAAGATGTTTGAGTTTTCAGGCTTTCAATGTTGGTTAAATCTCCTTCATTTCTGCAGAGCAGATAGAGACATTTGGATCTCTCAAACACAGTGTTTGAATACAGAGAGGGATTTCATTTCAAAAAAGATGTAAAGTGTATGTTACTAATTGCTATCAATAAGCATCAGGGGTCTGCAAACTTTGAATGTTCCTGTAAATGAGACTCATATTCCAATAGTGAGAACATGTATAACCACGGTGTCCGTGCTTGTCAGCTCTATTCAGTAATGAGTAGGAAATGAATAAATGCTGGAGCTGCACAGAAAGATAATATGACACTGTGTTCTTTAGCACAACTATAGCCTGCTGTTCAAGTAAAGACAAATTTCAGTAATATTTAGAAATCATGTTTCCTTTACCACAGAAATGTTAAGTTCCGTTCCTAGAAATTCATCATTAATGGAGTGATTTGGGGGAGCTAGAAGCATGTCTCAGCAGAGGCACACAAACAGTTTTCCCTCTGTACTTCACGGTCAGTTACGGGGGTCATAGTGCCAATTGATTGCAGAGGAAAGCAACAGTTGAGATCTACAGGTACTTCATGTTCCATTACTGGCATTAGGAGTGACTCTGAACTCTTCTTGGTAATACTGACAGGAGTTTAGAATGGCTTGACTTTGCAAAAGATAGGAGGCTTCTTTTTAACTGGTATGTTACAGCGAAAAAAATACACAAACTGTTTCAGAGTTTACTGGTTTCACCCAGCAGGAATTTAGACTAGCTTTACTTGCCGCAAGCAAGATAGTTTTCAACTTTATGCTAGGCAAAGTATTTAATTAGTGATGCAACTTTTTATCAGTGTCTAGCATACATCTTCTGAACCAAGATTAATGTGAAGGTCTGGATACTTTCTGAACTAGTCCATATTGTTATCAGCAGTTTGTGCCACTGAGATTCTCGTCTGTGTCACCAAAAGCCATGATTGTTGATACTCAGCTCATTTTATGTTTTCATACTGTCAAAATATTTAAGCAAAACATAAGTCAGACAATTTGTACTATTGCTTTAAAATGTATGTATTGCGAACTGAGTTTAAATGCAAAGAATAAAGAGATTCTGCGGTATTTTGGTTATAAGCCAGCAGGTTGCCGATTCATGAAGTGGAGTACACAAAGGAACACATTGCAAGATTGCAATTATAGAAGCATTTGTACAAAGTTAATTTATCTGCCATTACTTGCATATTCAGCAACAAATAACCAGTGTCATGAATAAAAACCACTATGAAAATTTGTCTTATTTACATCTGTATCATGTTTGGTTGGTACTGCTTTACATGGGGCTCCTCTGTATTTCTTGTTAAAGTCAGTGGATGGACTTCCATTGACCGCTGCATACAAAGATTTTATTGAGCAAAACCAGGACCACTTGACCCTGAGAGATTCGAGAGGTACTCCAGACAAATCTCATTCTCAACAAGCACATCATCTGAATTTTTGACGCGTTATGATCTTTCTGAAAACCTAAGATGCTTTAAGACGATGAGACAAGAAGACATCAGTACTCTTAAAATTCAGAGTGAAGGGATGTGATCTACGGAAGGTGTATTGCTTTTGGATTTCAAAACAATCACCGCCCCCCAAAAAACCCCAACAACTCCACAAACAGGAGTTCAGGTTTGTAATAAAAGCCACACAGGAAAAAGGAGCCTTGAATAAGGAGAGACCACGGAGGGAACTGCCCAGGACTAAATAGACAGGGGCTTGGGGTTGCCATTTGCCAAGGCAGTTTTAGACTCAGTCCTGAGAAGTCGCCTGGTGTGGTGGCTCTGTGAATCCCAGGTTCACAGCTTGGCTGGTGGGATGCACCAGGAGGTCTAGACGAGGGCCATGTAAGCATCTGGAAAGGGTTCTTGCTGTTAAGAATAATCCAGAATTGTTGATATTTTTCTTAACTCTTTGTAACTGTGCTTTCAACTTCATAATGAAGACCCTAAAGGAGAGAAGACAGATTAATGACAAGCTGAACAGCCATTTTGAGACAAATGTTCGAAGATGATTCTTAACTGATTTTGAAATGAGAAAAAAAGAGTCTGTGTTAATCTCATATTCAGGCACCCACATGGAGGGAAGGAGGCACATCTAGAGGCTGATTCATCACACCTCACGCTGGAATTATGCCCGTGTCTCAGGTGATGTAAAGCATGTGGGACTCTATTTCCTGCACTTCAGGGTCAGGGTTTTCTCACCATATTTCTGCTTTTTTTTTTTGTTTTTTTTTTCCCGGCTTTTACTCTCAGATCTTCCAGTTCTTCAGCCAGTGTAGATGCCCTTTCCTCCTGCCTTCGCAGCCCAGGTGGAGGTTCAGACCCCATCCTGTTCATGCCCAAGCCAGCACAGGGCCCAGCACTGTTGCTTTGCTTCTCCCTCTTGCTCCTAGGGCCAGTGGTACAAACAGAGCTCCTGGAGAGGCTGGCTGTAACCATAGTGATAGCAGCAGTCCTGAACAGATCTGTTTAGCTCTGGGAAGGGGGAAAAAAGGACTTTTCAAAGGAGGAGCATCCTCCTGACTTTGTATTAGGTTGATGGAGCCAGGTAGGTAGCAGAATTCTCCCTCTACAGCACATGCAGCAGAAGTTGCAAAACACCAGCAGACGCCCAAATCGTGCAATACCCAGGAGTTTCTATGCTTCTGCTGTTAAATATAACCTCATTGCTTGGTCTTGTGGGGCTTCTGTCCACAATGATTCATTCAGTCTCTGTACTCACCCTGGTTAACGGCAGCTGTTCCAGTAGTTCCTTTGGTTACTGTGATAAAAAGCACCAATGAGAAATTAGAGCAGGCTGTCAATTTTCCAGTCAGAACGATGACCCAAGAAGGACATAGCCTGGGTGTGCTCATACATCCCAAGCAGGCTATTCATTAAATTTTGCGGGACCACTTGAATTACTTTTCCCATGTATGAATCTAAGAGAATAACAATACACAATGGTAAGGGTACAGACTAGGAAGTGTGCGTATATACTCTACATCCCATAGGAAAGGCCTTTTTTGTGCTTATGAAGAAATTAAAAAATTAAAAAGATAATTTATATAAGGGAGAGAATTAATACAAGGGAGCAAATTATACAAAGAATAGTTATCAGGCACTTTTACTGGTCCCTAAACCATGTCACACCAAGGTCATGTTCTGCAGAATATGGAGCAATTGGCATATTGCAGACTTAGGGGGTAATTGGCACGTGTTGTGCTGTTCTGCACGGAGCAACTGGGTACGGTCCTTCCCCTTATCCAGCATGCTCATTCCCACAAGGACAACCTTAAAATCTCCATGATCTTAGAGATCTCTGTTGTCTGATACATTAGTGGACCCGGTCACCCACATCACAAGGATAACTTTTGCTGCTGGAGTAGCTTTTGGCTTGGGTCTGGCAAGAACACCAAGGTTAATAGACCAGAAATGGGACAGATGGACACACATATCAGAAGTGGGACAAAAGTCCTGTAATCATGAAAGTCAGTACCGGTGAAAGTCCTCACTATTTGGTGTTGATTTTGGTCATTAATTTTATAATCTTGGTAGCGCCTCCAACGCAGAAGTCTGGAGTTATGAAGTATATTGCACTTCTATACAACAGGCTCAAGCTGGGCTTTTTTTTTTCACCTTTTCTTTTATACTGAGCACTAATCTTATTCTACAGATTTATTTAAACAAGTCTGTGTACCAAAAGCTACCTAACTCGCTGCTTTTATAGGTAATGTGTATTCTAATATATTCAATGCAGAAATAGCAGTTTTATGTTGATATTAGACAGATGTAGGAATTAATTTAAGAAAGTCCGCAGGTCAACTTAAATACAAATATTTAATATTCCGTTGAAGCTGCTGATAGTGGGAAGGGGAACATCTGTCAAACAATTTAGGTGAAGTCATGCTAGGCTTCACAGACATTAGCATGAAACAGATTTGCAGGAATATACAGAAACAGATAATTTACTACTAATTGACTTTTAAAATGTATTACTCATTGACTAATTGACGGTCCTGACTTTGAACACAAAGTAACTCTGAAGGCATTAATCACAGCTGCATCATTTCCTCAAAGAGGGAAGGATGCTGCCTGAAATAAAGTCCAAATCTCACTTCTCCTTGTGCCATATTTAACAAGAAATTGGGATCCATGGAAGAGGCAACAGACTTTTAACCTGCCTTGGCTTTGCGATCATTAAATTTTTCTGTTCAAGTAAACTCAACTTTTTTTGGTAAAGGTGCATTATTTTGTTATTCATACAGCATTTTGCTGTCAGTGGTGAATTGCAGTTGTATTAATAATTGCAATAATTCTACAATTGTAATTGTATTTTAATGCAGTTGCAGTTATAATCTGGCTATGGCCATCGTGGCCAGGGGTGCTTTGTTGACTGTCACTTGTCCAGCTTCTCTCTGCTCTGCCAGTGCAAGCCTTATGCTGCTGGAGCTTACACTGAGGGGAAGCAGCACAAGTGGCTGAAACTATGGCTAAGAAGCAGTTAGCCACAATCTGCAAAGGAGAAAGCTTCTCTACACGTTTGCAAAAAGAAAAGCCTGTCAAGAGAAGGCAATTTCATTTCTTTGCTGTGCCAAATCGATAAAGCATAGCTGCCGTCCTGAAGCCTAAGCCTGGTCTCTCACCTACTTGTCCTGGCAGCAAATCTAGGTGGCAAATTGTCCGTTTCTGTAGAAGGGGGGCTGCCATTAAACAGTAACTTTAATGTGCTGAATACTTTTTGGTAAATTATGTGCATTTGCAGCATGTTCTTATTTTATGTGTTGTCCAGTATCTGCAGGAGCTGACAGACAGACAATGTTAGGCAAAAGCTATTAAGACAGTGGGCCTTCCGTCAAAGCCAGGAAAGACGTCCCATCTCCTGTTCACGAGCTCTGCCAGACAACGTGAACTGTTTATTTGAGCTTTTCAGCATCCTAGAAGCAGGTTTTCACCAAATCAGAATGCGGTGTATTGTAGAAAGAAGCTGAACTACAAGGAGGAGGTTGCTGGGGCTCAGCATAATGCATTTTCCTCACGGTCAGTGGAAGTGTGGTACCATCCAAACTTCAGGACTGAGCTTTTGACCACATACCACGTGCCCCGTCTGCTGCTGCTCTAGGCTCAGAAATACACAGTTGTACAGTAAAGTGACAGCAAAGTATTGTTAAAGTCTGCTAAGAAATTTCTGAAGTTATAATTTCAGTGACAGATTTGTTCAGCAGAGATTCAATAGATGTCAGATATATGTCAAATAAAAGTAAAATTTTCAACCCAGAAGGTAGAATAAGTTTTAAGCAAAAAAAGATAAGCATGTATTTAATAGGGCAGGGAGATTATGAATTGTAATACGTTATGACCAAATATGACCTCCGTTCACTTGAAAAGAAGCTGGATTAGGCAATTGGATACATGAATGTATGCTAAAACTTATATATGCAGATATGTATATCATAGTGATTTTTTCCTATGTTTTAGCAATACTTAATCCCTAATCTTTTAATAGTTCTGGTATTTTCAGTGCACATTATAATTTTGCTAAGGCCTTTGAGCATAAAGCTCAGCCTGCGAATGGAAGACCAGATTCTTCAGCCGTGCTTTTGAAATGATAGCATGACTGGTATGGCTTGGTATGTTCTCACTTCCTACTCTTCCAAGCTTGCAGTTGCTCTTTAACTGAATCTGTCCACCCACAGGAGGACACTTTTGATTGTGCTGGCCTCCAGTGGCAACCTAAGGGCAGTTTCGGTGGTGGGATGTAGTCAGTCAACTCCTTCTTCTTGACTTCACGCATTATACATTTAATTGGTCTTGCACAATGTTGATTATGTCACAACCACATAAGGGACAAAGCCCTTCTGATTTTGGATTGCTTGGTAAACTGGGGTCATTACCAACACTTTAATACAGTCAAGTGCATATATCTAGAAGCAAAGCCTATAAGATTACTTGCTGGAAAGCTTTTACTCTGAAAAAGGATTAGGGGTCATAGCAGGCAAACAACATATTTGAACTTCCAGTGTGATGCTGTGTGGAAAGACCTGGTCAGACTTACGACTTTATAATCAGATACCACCAACAGAACTGGGGTGTGATTTTCATTTCTATGTATGGCATGGATGACACTGGCACTACAAGACTGCTTAAACTCTGATTTTCATGTCCTCTTTAAAGAATTTTGAGAAAATGGAATAGAGCGTTAGGAGGCTCTTTCTGTCCTCTTGATAGAGAGGTCCATGTATCCCCTCATGATAGACATATAGACCATGGCTGTAGGCTGCTTTCCACAAAGGGGAAGAATTTTTCTATTTCTCCAAATTAGCTAAATCATTTGATAAAAGAGAAAGCAGAAGAGGACAAATAATTTTCTTTGTCAGGAGCATCTGTAAGAGGTAGGATTTTATTTCTGGCGTTTTTTTCCTGGCCAGCTGTAGTTGTTGCTGCGATTTCTGTAGAGAGACACATGCACTCTTTTGCACAGGATAGTTGCTTCCAGCGGCTTCCAAGCCAAAAGAGATTTTCCACTGGCTCTCACAGAGGGAGGACTGTACTCAGGCTGTTTGCAGTCTCCCGTCCTGACACAGAGAACTGAAATGAACAGTGACAAATGTAAGTTCCCCTGCCCATTCCTTAGCTCACTGTACGGTCTGGTAACGACCACTTACTTGGAAAAAACATATATTCCAGCACAGGAGGAAAATTTGCCGCTCCTATGTTTGCACACACACACCATGCAGGTAAGTATTTGGCATAGGCATTGCCCACCACATCCCTGAGGCTCACTGCTGCTCTTCCTTCAGCAGTTCTATCCAGTGCACGTAATGGGGCTATGTTTGCTTGTCTATGAGGCATTCCCCATTTCTCTTCTTGTATCTTCTGGTTGTGGGATGATTTTTTCATTTCATCAAAGTCGCTTGTACTTGAATAGAAACCCAGAAAAGCAGCCCTAAACTTCTTGAAAATCAGGACTATAAAAAACAGCGTCGTGGATTTGGCACTGGGTAGACAGATGAGTTCATTTTATTCTGAAGACCATAGTAGGAATGTTTCCTCATAGGCTACGCTGTTAGGTTATCACAAGAAAGCATAATTTCCACAGGAGGTGCAGGACCTGACCTTAGTTAGTAAACTAAATTACTACTTAAAGAACAGGCATCAAAGTTATTTTCTCCTTGAGTTTAGTGCCGTTGGGTAAGCACAATGCTGACTGCTTAAAAGATGCAAAAATATACAAAATACGATAAAGAGTGTTTAAGCATCATCCTTAACTAAGCCAAACTGTGTTTATCCTGCTGCTGTAGAATACTCAATCTAAGAGGAAAACAATTACCTGTTAATTACTTTGTGTTCAGGAAAAGAGCCAAACATTTCCTGATGCCACATTGAGTTCAGCCTACAGGAAGAACGAGCCCAACATTATTGAGATTTTTCAATCTTTGTTCGGCTGATGAGACAGCCTGTTTTCTACAGGTCCTGAGTACCAGCGCTCACCTTGGAAGTGGTGGTACTATGAGTATCTTGCAGCTCTGGAAAGTGTTGGGTTTTCTTAAGATCCAAAGATTGACAGGAGCAAGTTATTGATCCTGCCTCAAATTAGAAATTCCATATGTGGGAGCTAATATGGTGCTAAATTTGGGGTGAAGTAGGGAATTCAAGGCTAGAACTAGAAAATGCGATGTTCTTAAGCATGCACACTTGCATATGTAGCATGCATGGTTTCATCAAGAAATGCTGCTTCCAATGAGCAGAATGGTGAAAATGATCTCTAGAAGGAACTGTGATAAGGGAAGTGGCTTGATAGTCAGATTGTCCCAGAGTGAGGCCACATGAAAGGAAGTGTAGTAGGGCTTGCAAGAGCAGGAACCCAACAATGATTCCAAACTCTTATGCTTGAAAGAGAGAAACAGCCTCTAGAAGCAAACATGATCGAGAACAAGATGCGGACAGGGATTGCCCATCCGACCACGTTTACTGGGCTATTTATTCATATCCCTGGGTATATAATTAAGTGCCTATATGGAAGACTTCAGTCTAAAAAAATAATTGATCCAGATCTAGCATGAGTCTCCTTCCTGTGTGTTGCTAATAGAAAAATTATGGCCGTTATTGAATAGCATTGATTGTTGACATTTTTGCTTCACAATGTACTTTGCTTTAGCCTTCATTTCTATGGCGTCCTCCATTCAAAGAACTCCAAGTACTTTACAAATGCTAATTTAACCTTCCGACTTCACTGTGTAGAAGGTAAGTATTATTACCCCCAGGGACTGCCTTCTCTTTGTGTCGAGGAAGTGCTTACCACATTGCTGGCACGGCTAGAGACCTTCTATAATAAGCTGTTTGCGGCGCCAGAGACCTCAGGAGTAAAACCAATAAAGGGCTATCTTTGTTCAACGTGAACAAATTCTGCTAGTAAATCTCTAGGCAGTAAGTTTAAAAATGGGCAGGAAAACACAGCTAAGTGAAAAAAAAAGAGTTAAAAAAGACGCAGCAAGGATGTCACATAGAAAATACATATGCCGTGTTAGACTCCATTTATATTTTGCTGTACAAACAGTATGAATAAGCACATGGATGCATATGTGTGGCTTTCAGCTGTGTAAATGGCAATTAATGAGTCTTATGGCTGTACTTAACAGTGGAGAATATGGAAGTTTATCCTTTTGCATCTTTTTTGCATTTACGGTGTCAGACTTGGCAGATCAGGGCAGAACGCTCAGCATTTGTGGGTGTTTCATGTTCATGAGTCTGAGTGGGACTGCTGTAGAGGGAGGCTAACCCATGCATAATGCTAACATATTTATATTTATATGTCTTTTGAATAATTAGTGATATGCATTTATGTCTCTTTAGTAAGCATTCATAGGAATAAACAGCCTTTTCTGTATAACACGCAGGATTAGACTCTTGCTTTTTACTTATGCTGAATTTCACCAGGATTATAAAGCTATTTGATAACTACTCATGAAAAAGATAGAACATGCATACCATTCCTTTAAACCTGGAATGTATGCATTTGATGTACATCAATAGTAGTATTGCTGTTAAAGAATTTAGTGTTTCGATAGGGATGAACTGGTCTTTCTCTCTCAAGACTGACATTGGAGAGTTCACCAAATACATTATGAAAGTTTGATATCCAGAATGCTTGATAGTCATTCTGATCTCCAATAATGACTTTGCAATAGATGTAATGAAGTGGAATAACTCATTTAGATTGCAACTTGTCAACATCATTATTAATTTAAACCACCCATTTTTGAAGATTAAAAGTAGCTGTTGACGACTTGCATTGACAAACTAAGCGGAATAGTGGGGCTGGATTTCCAGTCTGCTGCAGCCCTTTCATGTAACTCCTGCCCCATAAAGGATCTGGAAACCTACCAGGATCATCCCACAAGTATTTCTAGTAGCAAAAAAGCAATATATGGATGGCACACTGTCTCTTTCCAGCCCTTCAGTAGGAAAGGTGGCTGATCTCAACCATGAATGACAGTAACGGGGATGCTGCAGCCCTTCATCGTGGTTTTTCTAATCTACATCAGGCACCAAAGAGAATATTAGTGGACACTGCAATGCATCAAATAGACCATAGCTCAGCTGTATTGATGAAGATAGGCCTAAATTATGTGGTAAGCCTTTATTTAAAATGCCAGAGCAGTTTGTAGAGTTAATTCAAGCTGTTAGAGATTACCATAGCATTTAGTCTGTTTTGATGATATAAGACAACGCAGGAATGCCCCTGAGTGCTCTGATTTTTAGTGTGTTGGTTCTTCAATGCACTCAGACATCCTTGAAATGTTATTGAACTGCCTCAACAAATCCTGAAGGAAGAAAAAGAAGTTTGCTCCTGCATCACTGGCTCACAAACTGGGAAAAACAAAACCAGAACTCTTCAAGTTTTCTTTTCTCTTGTGCACTGTCAGCAAAAGATCTCTTTACCCAAATAAATCAGACACAGGCAGCCTTGCCTGTGCATCCCTTGCACAATTACAACTCTCTACACTAGTTACCTTGGAGGGTTAATGTCTGGTTGCCTTGTTTTACAATTCAGCCATGCTCTGGCCCAGTATTCCTATAGAAAGTTTTCATGTAGATGCTTTACCAGAGCATGGAATGTAAGAGGAGGGTATATAAAAATACAGAATATAAAATGTTAAAATTTGGCAGATTTTCTGTATGTTTTTGATGCCAATGTAAAAGAGGAACCTGGGTTTTACAGGCTTCATTCACAATCAATGGTCTGAATTACAGTGAGTGTTCAGGCTTTGCACAAAGGTTCTGTAAGAACGAGGTGATTCTTCTGAGACAGAGCGGGGTTAAGGAAGACAGAAGTCTTCATGAAAATCAGACACATTCTCTTTCTGATGCAAAGTCCCACACAAATGGAGGAATCCAAAGAACCTGCATACAGTAATGGTTTTTTATTACAGTTTTGTCATTCGCATTGCTGTAGAGGTTTATCAAAACTTTCAAAAATTTCTCTATTCACGGCTCTGGAAGCCAGGTTTAATTACAAACTTCGCTGTCAACCCCAACACACAAAGCTATAAGCAAATAAAAATTCTCTCTGACACTCACTGAGCCACCATTATGTTTTGCACTGAAGTTTGCTGATTTTGGACGATTGGATGAGGTGGATTCTTCATGATTGCTAAGCACTGCGAGTCCATAAACTTGGTTCTGGCTCGTGTTCAATCCACAGCAACAAGAAACTTCCTGTGATATTTTAGGGGAAAATTACATAGCTGAGATAGCTGTTCAAGTGCATATGCATCTTCAGGTTGTGGTTTTTTTTAAAGCAAGGATAACTAAGCATTTCTTCTCCATGTACCAAACATAGCAAATAAAGAATTAGATAATATTTTTGAGTGGCTTTGGATATATTCCAGCTTGGGTCATTATATTTCTGTTTTCCCAAAAGGACAATACTAAATTACAAAAATTCACACCAAAGAGAAAATAAAATAGGGTATCCTTAAAACAATAATAAAAACTGCAGTGAACCTGCTTCAAGCATCCACGCGAGGGACAAGTGAAAAACAGCTACTTAACATTTAATGATCTAAAAAAGATGAGTTGAGTCATACTCAGCTTGAAATCAGTTGAGGATACTTTGGGGACAGTTTCTTGAGAGGAGGTTGCCTAAACAAGCAATACTTTCCTGTTGCCTTTACAGTACCTAACACGTAAGTATCGTCTTGAAAAGAGTAGACAATGTGAATTTTTCTTAGGAAAAGAATCACTGGGGGGAAAAAAAACAAAAAATGGGGAAAAAATGAAAAGAAGCTAGACACTTGTAACTGGGAAAGCACAAGATCACCACAGAAACATTGCTCTCCAGTTCTCACTCAGAAGGGTGATGTCCTTTTCTTTGGTTGTTTCTACATTCTACAACCTTCTTCAAAGTTATATATGGTGTTAGTTCTTGTTTACACTCCTGTCATCATTACAGCAGAGTACATTGCTCTGGCAGTATCACGGGTTTGAAGAGATGGACATCTAGCTCTATGAATGTGATTCATTTGTTGAAATGTGGGCATCTGTCTGAGCTATTTACCTGCTTTTTAGCCAAGAAGTGGCAATTCTGAGGTACAATCCATCTTATCATAAAACAGATGTCTTCATAAAGCTCAGATGAATTCCACATATTTGTCTCCCTTGACAATAAAGGAAAGCCAGGTAACGAGCTCACACACAAATATCCATGGTGTGGGCATCTAAAGCGACCACAGATATATCTTAGTCCCAGCTTCACTAATATAATTAAAACTACATGGTCTTTACTTCCCTATTAACACTGTTATTATCCCTGAATGAATGATGCGAAGCAGAGATGGTGGGATAGGATACTTGACAAGTATTAGCTCTGGAAAGCACACAACATGCTGGAACCTCTCCAGCATCTTTGTATGCTTCCACCAGGGATTTCAAGAGTGTAACCACCTTCTTATAGCCAACAATTTCGGAGTTGCTGAAGTGCAGGATGAACACCTGGTCTTCAGCAATAATAAAGGCTCCAGGCTGTATCAAAGGTCACAAAACCTGAGACCTGCTGAGCTGCTGAAAATACCTCAGATCATCCTTCTTTTCAGTCCCCTTTTAAAAGGAAAAGAGATTTTAGAGGGGGAGAAATTAGAGCTCTCCACAAACGCTGAGTAAATGGGCTTTAATATTCTTCCTTGAAACTGAATGGGAGAAGTGGGGAAAGAGAAGGGAAAGGAAATTCCCTCTGTTTCGCGGATGCAGATGGAGGAGGAACAGGACATCTGCTCCTCCATCGGGCTGCAGTAGTGGCTGCTTCCCTGGAAGAGACCGTCAGGAGGGTTTCTGACCTATTTGTGCCATGTCCTTTTATCTCCTGCTACTTACGTGACCCAGTAATACTAGAGCAGAGAAAGTTACTGTGATTTATTCAGCTGTGTACATAGCTGTTTCAGGGACTCCCCTCTTGCACCGCTCAGGCACCCCACAGGCTAATCCCCACCCTGTCCACGTGGCTGTGTAGGATGGGTAAAAGAGTTTCACCTTAATATTATCATCGCATTCCCTCAGCAAGTTGACTCCAATATGACAGATTTTACTAGAAATACAACACTAAGATCTTCATTCAGTGTAAATCAGAGTTATTTTATCTTAGGAGAAGAAACTGCAAAATTTAGAAAAGATGCTCTGTACTGTTGTACCCAATTCAGTGACACTTAGACTCGGTGGCAGCTCTGGTGCCTTTTAGCTAGTGGGGGTGTCAGAAGAAAATTTAGTGAGAGACTCTGCATGTATGTGCATGTGCGCAAGTGTGCAAACAAGCACACATAACGCCATGGAGATTTTAGAGATCACACAAAACAAGAAAGCACCAGAACACATGGGAAGTATATGAAGATGTGCCTGCACAGTAGCCCTCAGTGCTTTTTCTAATCTCATATAAACTTGGAAAAAAAATCTTCCCTTGAAGGTGAATAAAATTTAATTTGCTTATATGTAAGCACCAGGGAAGCAACTGATAGGAAAGATGTAGGTCACTGTGTGTATCACCTGAAAAGTCCCTCTTTGTGGAAGGTGAGTGCTGACTATGGGACTATGAAGGGAATAGGTTATGCTTTGATGTGAATAGAAGTTTTAGACTTTGAAGGTAAGACAGCATCCTGAATGTGTGTAGATTTCCCTTCCTCAATTTTTGAGCTTGCATAGAAGTGGCAGACATAGATCATCACAACACACTCTTGCAACAAATAGCTAATGCATAATATTTCAGAACTGAAAATAGTCTTCATTTCATTTATTGTTCGGTTTACAATTCAGTACCTTCTGTGACTTCAAGATGCATTTGATTGCTGACAAATACACATATATTTCTTATATTGAGTTCTTAGTTTAAAAAAGCAATGCTTTCACTGCCAGGATGTAAACATTAATAAATATTGTTCTACCTTCTGAAAAATCTTTTTTTTGGTATACTAACAGATGACCAATATGGTACATATTTAATTCCAGATTACCGTGTCATATTTCTATAATAAAACAAACCGGTATTTGATCACCAGCTAGCCAGCATTCTTGCTACAGGTTTTGAAGTCACAGCTAGATATAATACTAATTCTACTATCAAAAAACAATCATGGAACAATTCAACACTCTAAATCTTGAATCCAGCCCAATCTGTGCACACGTGGGAGATGCTAATCTTTTTTTTTTTTTTTTAATTAAAAATCTGTAAGACCAAGGAACAGAGTTTAATACTACATTGATTTTATATGCTTGTTTTCTGGCTCACTTGTGATGGCACTGCTCAGAGCATGCCAAGCAATGCTTGTTTGACATAATTTACATAGTTATTCTTCCTGATTTTTTCCTTTAAAATCCAACTCATTCTGTCATTGGTAGGACCAAATATCAAAAATATAAATCAGTGCAGTTGTTAAGATAAAGGTATGTATATTTAAAGAGTTATTAAAATAAACTATAATTTAATTCAGCAGGCTAGCAGTCAGTAAAGGCTAAGTCCTATTTGCCTTACTTATGCGAGTTATTACATTGCAATGAGATTAGTCACCTACCATAAGTAGGAGTTGGTTCTGTAACAAATCTGCAAACACACACAAAAAAATTGAGTTAATCCTGAAATACCATTTTTAGCTTGCTCTCATTGTGTCTCTTTAATATTATAGAGGTCTCCTAGTAGTGACAGTTTTAACCTTGGCTCTCTTGCTTTTTGAGAGATGAAGTCAGCCCTTCATCTGAATGGTTTTTTTCATAGTTTAATATCCTCATCAGTTTTACTTGAAAGCTAGGCTAAAAAAATGAATAATAAATTTGATGAGAGCTTCTTAAAGAAAGCATTGCATTGAATCTGGATTGCTCCCAGCTGTCTTAATTGAACAAAGGGAAAGTTTCCAAATACACCTTCTATATTGGCTGACTGCCTTCAAAGTTCTCTGAAGCTAGAAGAAAAAGTCCTTCCTCTCCAAGTCAAAACACATACTGTAAAAAAAAACCCTGTTAAAATCTGTATGAAGTTAGACCAGAAATAATATAAAACAGATTATTTCATTACAAGTTGGCATCAGAATTAAGCTGTATTATGTATTTGTTTTGGTGTTGGACTAGATAATAGAGTTATAGTTTTTGTCATTGTGTAATTTTGCATATGGATAAAAAACTAATTTTTAAAAGAAAAAAGTCCTTTTCTTATTTGGGTAGACTTAAATCAGTATAAGTACCGGCACAATTTCCTAGCTATGTGAAAGTTGGTTTGCAAGATCTGGCTCCAAACTGAAACGAGGGCTGCCGATACCTGGAAGCAGTTGAAGAGAGCTGGCTGGTGGCATCAAAAGAATCGACTGGAGCTTAGATTATTTTACCATCTAGAGAGGAGATAAACCTGAAACGCGGTGTTTCATCGAGCTGCATCGTCCCTTCAATATATTATCCCGTGGTTTGTCGTGGCCACAGGTCTGCAGAGATTGTTTCCCAGCAGCACCTGAAGGGCAATGCAGTAGGTAGGTCGATGACTATCAGTGAAAAGAGTTCCAACCTTATTATGTTGGCGCTTTCTGACAGTGGGATGGGGTTTCTGCATCCCTAAACAGCCGGGAACTCCCTCTGATGACAGGGAGGGCCCATAGGAGAGGCAAAAATGAAGCTTGCAGTGGCAAAGCCTTACAAGGACTTTTCCTGGGGCAGAGGAACTGCAGCACAGCAGTTGCTAGCAGTTGTCAGCATCCCTCTGCCATGTGTATTTTGAAACGCAATATCCATATGTCAGTTAGCAAAAATCCCTTCGAAATAGATGCATTCTGGTTTTGTCTCGTACTGCCAAAACCCACCGGTGGGACGTCAAAGACCTTATGCCGATTGCTCTGTAACTCTGCGAAGGCGGCGCTTGTGTAATTGAAGGCAGCAGTTTGTATGTTGTATGCAAAAGCCTGTGCTCCCACGGTGAGACCAAAGATTTTTCCATATGGAAAGTATACCAGCTTCTCAGGAGCAGCAGAAACATGTGATTTTCATAATAAATGAGCCTGAGAAGAGGAAAGCAGCACAAAAAGTACATATTTATAACAAAGGGGCGTTATTGATTGTTACTTATATGTGATGTTTCAGTCTGCTCACAACAGCAGTGTGGCTTGCCTTCTATATTACCATACTCTTCACATGAATTGCAAGTTCATGGGAACTGGTATTTGTCATTAGATGTGTGGTAATTACACCCAAATTTTTCTGAAAAAATTAGTATGCGTAGAATTTAGTATGCAGAGGCATGTAATAAAAGAATATTAATGTTTTTAGGGAGCTATTCAACTTTTTAAAAGTTATGGAGTGTCAAAATTAGGAGAATAACTCGAATTTAGCTCACTTGTGAGTACAGCTAATACTACTATACCTAATGATAGAGTCACATCTTTTTTCCCACAGCACTCCTGCCTCATTTTGTCTGGAGGATGGACAGACCTCACTGAGGGGCAAGCTAATCGAATATTCCACTTTCAGTAAGCTCAAGCCTTACTTACACATTATTAGCACAATTATTCAAATCCTCTATTGAATTATTAATCTCCTCATGAGATTTACTACGATGATCTCTTTGCCATACTATCACTGTTTACCAACATCAATTAATGTATCCTCACAGCTCTGCTTTGAGGTTATTCTTCCCTCAATTTTGTACACAGGGATCTAAGACAGAAAGACCTAAAAACCAGCTGTTAAACCCAGAATTGTCAAGTGTTGTCTAAATCTGGGTGCCCAATTTTAGAAGCTCAGAGCTTCATTTTTTCCATGTGTTCAAATCGCAGCTAGCAAATTTAAGTGCAGCTGTGAATGTTCAGCCCTTTTCTAATTTAGACCCAGATGTCTCCCATTGGGCCACAAGAAAACGAAAAATGACAGAGGCAGGGAAAACATCCATTTCTCCAGGGCAGCATTCAATTGCCTGCAGTCCCCTGCCTCATTTGCTGCACATTTTATAACTTCTGGAGCTAGTGAAGTAGGAGTCACACTGACAACAGATAGACCAGCTACATGACCCTGAAATCCCTCTTTAATTATATGATTGCATATAATTTTTTCTTCCAGTTATTTCCGCTTATTCAGTGCAGAGAAAGAATGATCTTCAGAAAAATACCATGGTGCAAACAGACGAACTTGCACATGAACCTCCATTCTAGCATTTCCCAAATACTGAGAGCCTGACTTTGTAAACTCTGCTTTCTTTTACTGCGTGCTACCTAAGCTTTCTCTAGCACATCAACACACTAACATCCTGGGGGCATCTCCATGCAAAATACTGAAATTATTTCTATAAAAGGCCTTTTCCTTTTTTTTTTTTATTTCCCAGCGTTATGCTCTGGAGAGGAATGGTCTTGTGATGAAAGCCTAAGGCAAGGAAATAGGAAATTTTGTTCCAGAATCAGTTCTACCATACAGTTTCTTTGTGACCTTGGGCAGTCCTTATCCTTGCTGTCATTCCTTTTCATCGTCTCGAGGTTGGGACTAGCACAAGGCCTGCTTCAGGGAAGTTTTGTAGAGTTCGACTCGTTATTCTTGGTAGAGGGTCAGATTCTCAGGTGGAATGTGCTATGAAAGTGTGAAGTATTATGCAATAGCATGCTGCAATAGAAGTGTCAAACACAAAGTGGTGTTATGAAATACTAATAATGGTATAACTGTATTAGGACATAAGCCTTTATAAATTGTTTACCTGCTGTACAAGGTATCTATTAATATCAGTATTTCTCCTTATACTGACCATGATGATTAGGTACCAAGACTCTGATGGCTACTATAAAATGTTCAGCATCACTGCCTGGCTTCAGAGGTGTATTTATCCAGAACACCAAGTAAATACATACGGCTTGCCTTTAACTGGGATGACTTGGTGTCCAAACAGAATTTCACTGTAGTTTTATGTATTTAATACCCTGCTTCTGGCAAATTCTTTACCTTTTCCATTTACTGCTATAGCCTTAGCTTTATCAGCTTCATAGGAGTCTTGGCTACAGGAGCCTGGCCCCACATATTACATTTTTCTATGAGACTATAACTTTAGTTGATGAACGTAGCTGTGTGATTGCCACCTGAGAGGCTTTTGTAAGGACATTCACCTGACTTTCTGACTACAGTTAAGCAGCGCAAAATACTAATAAAGAATATTAAAATAGGATTGAGAGCAAGCTAAAAGGAGCATTTCAGTATTATCCTTGAGGATTACTATCAAATGTGAGTATTTCTAATGGGGTTCTGCATGGGGTGCATGGCGGCAGCATACACAATGCTCTCTGTGATCTGTAACAGATCTGTAACACTCCTGGTCTGCAGAGGACAAGTGCTGGCAATATGGTGAATAATGATGAGGCCTGGCCTATCATAAACAGTGATCTGCACTATTTGATTAACCACACCAAAATATATTGTAATATGGCCCAAAGCAGTCCTATACATCTGGGAACAATGTACTCAAATTGTGTCTATATAAGGGAGATGTGTCCAGGAGAGGATGTAAGGACCACAGCAGACAAGCAGCTCACCCTGAGAACCCAGCACCACACATGGTGTGCTTGGATGGGGTTCCAACCAGCAGAAGTGTGGGAAGATAATGCTGTAGGTGGAGCTGGTGAGATGGATATAAACACCACACAGAGCCCTTTGTACACATCTTTAGAAGATACGGGAGAATGAAAAGGTGCAGGCAAAAGACACAGAAACGAGATGATTTCTGGCAACGTGCCATAAATTGCAGTCATTACTTGGGGTAGTTAAATATGTTAGAATTTTAAAAAGAGATTAATTACAGTGAATCGCTTCTTTCTGGAGAAAATATGATAGGTAGGATAAGTCTCTTCAACCTGGGAAGGAAAGCTATTAAAAAATCAGTGCCTGGAATTTTAAACTGGGCAAGCTTAATAGCATAAAAGATATGATTTTTTTAGTGGGATGGTAACTAATCATGGGAACATGTCACCACCAAGGATAGCAGTGCATTTTCTGTCCCTTTGGATTCACAGCTTGGATGCCATCTGGAGGATAGGCATTAGTCCAACACAACATCAACATCAATGATATACAGGACGATCTAATGATCCCTTTTGGCCTGATACTCAAGGAACTGAAGTTCACAGGAGTTCTGCCATTGACTTTAACAAAGGCAGGATTTCGTCTTCTGTTCCCAAGGCTTTAATAATGGAAAAGGTATTAATTACCTCTGCTCAAGTGAATGGGGGCAGAGTGATGTGCAATACCGTAGAGGAAACCTGCCAGCAGAAAGCAGCAATGATGCAAGTTGAAACCAACTTCTTTTTTCTTTTTTTTTTTAATGAGTATTTTCTGCGTTTCAGCTGCATAGTCTCTTGAAGCACATCTGTGTGGTCAGTTCTAATTATAGAACGCTTCTGGGATGTAACCCCATGTACAGCGGGAACCAGGGCTGCATCACAGGCTTTGGAAAGTAGCAGATGAGAGAGGAGATCCTAGTGATCCAGATTTCGCCGAAAGAATGGATGTAATTTTGGTAATTGAAGGTGACCGAAGTTGTCAGAGATGGGGCAAATCGAAGGTCATCTGTGTTCTTGGTGAAGGGAAGCAGGATTAACAGCAGTGGATAATTCTGGGCTTTGGAGATGACTGCATCTCTGAAAATGAGCCAAGAGAAAAGATAGATTCTTCTGCTTCAGCAGGGTTGACTATTGCTTCAACTTCAGAAACTGGCTTATTTGTATAGCTGCATTTAGATGTCTTGCCAGAAGTGAGGCTGCTGGCTATGTACTAGTTTATTTTAATAAAGTTATGTTCAAATGTTACAAATCTGCAAATGTTTCTTTCCTTTCTATCTCTGCAGCATACCCTGCTCATAAAAGGCTGATCAGTTACTTAACCCCTTCCATGTTAAGAAGAGCTAGAATATTTGCTATAATAAAAAATACTCTGGGTTTAAAGGTCAAGTTCAGCAAATACTCTGATAATACTGCAGATACTGAAAGCATACTTTTGATTTTCCTGTTTTCATTTAGATTTGCATTTTGAGGCACTGGATCATGAAATGCAAGAGGTCTCTCTAAGGTACGAATATAATGTAGTAAAATATGGACATATATCCAAGATGAATGCACACCTACAGGCAAAACCACAAACATACAATTGATTGGATAGTCCCTGAAGAATCTCCCAAAAGAGTTTCAACATCAAGCATTTCAAATATTTTTGATAATGAATACATACAGTGAAGCCATCGGAATAGTCCAACAAAAATGATTAATTTTATGCTTTAGCTCTTTGAAAATACCAGTTCCTTCTGTGAGCATGGAGAGAAAAAATGCATAAATGAGTGGGTTCCAGGTTATCAGTCCTCTCTGGTATATGCCTTACCCATTCAGAAAACTCTTAAATTCCAAATTGAGTTTGTAACAGCCTCATCCTGGAACAAAGATTCTGTGAATACCCCTTTGCCCTAGACATCCAAATACAGAGCTTGGTCCTCTTTGTCTTTCTCTGGAGACAGAAGCCTTTAGGACCTGGCCCACAGTGTCTTAGTTTGGCCTCTGCTCAGGGGTGACTGATGCTGGGGCCTGTCTGGTGCAGCCGAGCAGAGAGAGAGCTTAGGACGACAAGACAGCCAACATAAATCACTGCATTGAGGCAATGTGGAAAACCCTCCTCCATCCTCTTATGGATCTGTTGTGTGAAAAAGTTCCAAAGAAAGATAGGTTACATTAAAAGCAATACTGTGAAAGAGCTGACGGTTGTTATACCATTGTATGATCTACTGTGAGTCTCTGCTGGGGCTACAGATCCCAGATTGGGACACCCTCAAGCAAGAGAGACAAATTATAAACTCCTTATAAATGGCTAGGCTAAAAAGTTCATCACCTAATCACAGGAATGTAGATGTCAGGCCATAAATCCAGAAAATAAATTCTGGGACATATACTACAAGGATTTAGCATCTGTTTGTACAGCAGTGACCAGCCCAATAAAAAAATGTTATGACTATGCTGAGATCCAAACAGGAAGGAAAACAACACAGCATTCATATACTTGCATTCACTTTCACATATTTGAGTTGCACCAAATTGTTGTGTTTTTTCATGATAATTAGACCCAGGACGTATGAATTCTGCATTGCTCTTTCTGACCTGAGCCATGATCTAAAGGATTCACCTAGTCTCAGTGTTTCTTCATCCAAAGCTAAAAAAGGTTTTCCTTCCTGTTGAAACAAATGCATTTGCAAGTGCCAAATATTACAAACCTGTCATCTGAAGGAGACCAAACCCATCATTTCAGGTGTACGTTACTGAGGCTGGCCGCAATGTTTACTACCCTTAAAGTAATTGCACCTGTAAAGCTTAAAATGTTACTTCTCTGTCTATGTATTGAACAGTTTGATTTTCCAAAGCCAGATGCCTCTCCAAACCTTCTATACACCATACTCAAACCGCAAACAATGCCGGTTGCACCATACCAACACAGTCATTTCAGTTAAAACATCTGTATTTCTAAAGTTCATTGTACCTTGTTTTCCCCTCTGTTGTTTTTTCCTTTTCTGTCAGGCAGGAGGAGAATGGCAGCATGTCAGAGAGGCCTGGCTGGTCCAGCCTTACTTCTGCCTCCGGCCTAAATTGGAAAATAAGAGGATAATTGAGTAGAAGACCTCTTAAGAAAGTGCTATGATTATTAGACTTATTAGGGGATAGTTTTACTATCACTGACCAAATTCAGACACTCTCAACAGTGCCATATCCAATCCTATCATCTCCTGTAATTTCGATATTACAAAAGCCATCAACATTTTTTATTAGTGCTGCTGTAATGTTACACCTACACACCTTGAGAAGAAACGGTCCCAGTACCACAATGGTTTAGCCACTTGACAGCTTCATCATATTAAACTCTCTGTTTCGGTGATCCTGCGCCTACTTCTGGTATATTCACAGTTGGCTTTTTTTTCTCTTTAATATTCTTGTATATTTCGTGTGTCAGGGATACACATCTGGGTTTTGGTTTTGGGGTTTTTTTTTTTCCTACTCTCCAGCTACATTAATTGCTTTCTATTATATATATATATATATCTTAAACAGTTTAGATAACTAGCATTGATTCATTACATTTGGTTCCTACAGAGGCTGCAATAACTGGATGCAATATCTCTTTCTAAGTATTGTCATTTTCTAAAATCCAACAAAGTAATTTACAGCCTATTGGCAAAATAAACATCACAAATAGCGAGGGGCTTTCAAATTCTGAGCCTTCAACCCTCTGACTAGTAAAATTCTGGCTCATGTGTAGTCTACAGCAATGTTGTTACCAATGTGAAACAGCTGATCTTACTCAAAACGCATCTCCCACCCCCTTTCTCTCGCTCACACAGACAACACGCATATGCACAACACCTTCTTCACTCAAGTTATTACATCAGAAACCTCACTGATGTTGTCGGGAGATGCACTGCATGAGTAAACATCAAATGATTGAGACTATAGATATGGATCTGTACACAATTTTTGAGTCATTCCTCTATTTAAATAGTGAATTAAAATATCCTTCTTCTTTTAAATTCAGTAGAAGTTCCCACAACCTGAACTGACTAACTCTCATTGCAGCCATTAATTATGTCAGTAGAAATTATTGGTGCAATATTATGAGTAATTGAAGGAAATTCTGAGGTCTGTTTTATACAGAGACTGCACCAGCTGGCCGCGTGTTGTCAGTAGCTCTGAAAAGATAGCAGTACAGTCAGTGGGATTCAGCACCAGGTCAACATATCTGAATTTAAGTGCCTATCATTGCCCACACACAGGCATCTACAGCCTTTTGAACATCTCTTGGGTGTCCTGCTGGGCCACCAGCTCCTGCTGCAGAAGGGTTTGGGTCTTCTGCAGGTCCCGCTATTGCATGTGGCAGCTCTGTGTGGATGAGCGAGGTACACAAGAGCATCTCAAATGGCACAAGGTGCTTGTGCGTGGGGGCTACATCTCACTCATGCCCTCTCTCAGTGGTGGCAGGAGTGTGGATGCTTGGCCCACATGTAGATCTAGATATGCAGACATCTACGTGCAGGTGTTTGCATTCTTCCCTGTATGTCATCTAGGAAAGACACTCATTTCAATAGCCTGTTTAGGCATACCCAAGGTTGGTCCTAGCCTTGGTGTGCCCTAAATTTCTCCAGGGATACTTTGGGAGGTCTCACAGCTGCCCACAAATGCAGTCAGACAGTAGGACTGAGAGGGAGGAGAGAGGAGACACAGACCTTTGCCTCCGGACAGGGAAGCTCTCCAGGCAGTGCTGGGTTTGTGCATATGCCCTTGCTGGTGCCACTGGCTGCCCCCAGCAGAGGAGCTGCCGCTGGGAAGGAATCGATAGGCAGTGCTGCTCGCCAAGAGATGGACACACGGACACACTGCAGCATGGCCAGTGATGAACAATGCTGCCAAGGCCTCTGCTTAGCCACTCAGTAGTTTTTACATCTGAGATCTGGCTTTGCAAAGCTATGGGCACAGCATCCCTCAAAACAATACAATGACCTCTGGCCATGGCACTGACTACTGCCCATCCTTGAGGATGCATGGGAGGAAGAAGGAGAAATGACACAACAATTGATGTACGTAAAGAATACATCATTCATGTAGAGAAATGGATGCTGTATCTTTTCCAGCACTGTGTTTCCTTTTCTCCAATGAAGGTTCCTATCTTCGTACCCCAAATTCATATACTGTGCTTTGGCTACGAAGGCCAATCTGAAAAGTATTTAGTAACTCCAGAAGCTACTAACAGCCTTTAGGAGCTCACGGGTAACATCCAACAGCTGGCAGGGAAGTGATGCATGAATATCCGTAGATGTATTTATGGATGCATTGCATATCATAGTGGTTGCCGATCTCATTAAAACACATCTGCATGCTTGCCTTCCTAAAATGATCCTAGGAACTGTGAACAAGTTTCGGTATCTGGCCGTAGATGGCACCAAACAACCACGAGCGGAGAGATCCCTTCTTGCTGCTGGAGCAGCCGGGCTGAGGCTTCTGGCTTGTGGCTGCACCCTGGCAGCCCCAGCAAACCGCCTGTCTGCCATGAGATGCTAGAAATGTCACAACTTCTTCTTCCAACACACGATTCTGCACACCCCAAAAAAATCAAATAGCCTTTCTGAGCCTCACAACTATTTTTTCTTGTTTAAGTATTTTTTTTTTTTTTAAATACAGCAGCACAAAAAAATCCCTGCCATGGTCACAGATGTAGTATGTTGGCACTTTGAAAGAGTACAGGAAGGGACCTTTGCTGCTCTGAAGACCTGGGAGTCTGCAGAGGCTGTTGCATAGGACTATAAGGGACTTTCAGCATCATGAAGCCCAATTCTTGCTTTTGCAAGCTATTAGGTAAAGTAATCCTATTCATAAACTGATGAAGCTCTACCTTAAAATCTAATTAATATTTTTTATTCCCACAACAGCTATTGGGATGGCGTTTTGCTCCTGTGTCTCTCTAAAGCTTAGGAAGGTTTTAATTTCCAGCCTAGATTCATCTGTAGACATATTATCCTTCATTCCTGTACCAACATTGTGTTTTAGTTTGAATATCTCTTCTCCCTACCTGGTATTTGCTACTCAACAGAGCTTCCCAGCAGGCCTGTTAGACTGTGTGACTTCCAGCCACATGGTCACAGGCTTGGGAGGAAGAACGTGTGCTTTCTCAGCTTTCATCTCCCTACCCTGAATATATCCCCAGAGCTTTTCACTCCTTGTGTCCCAACAAAATGCCCAGCTGCCACTGGGGCTAGAGCATCGCAGCCTGGGTAAATGGCTTAGAGACATCAGCTTGCTGAGGGCCATCGGGAGGGCATGAGCCAGGTGAGATTAGGGGAAAGATGAGTAAGGAGCAAACAGGCAAAGAACGAAGTGAGGGGATAGGATCTCCGGAGAAGGGGCGATGGGTTTGAGTAGTGGTGCAGATGGCTTGGGGCAGATTGTGTCCTTTGACTAGCTTTGGAGGCTTCTGCCATTGCCTGTTATGGGCATACCAGGCAGGCTAGAAAACAGGCATTGTGGACCGCACGTGAGGTCAAGGCCTCTCTCAATTCACTTCATGCTATTACCTGTTGTCCTGGAGTCTTGCCAGTGGGGTCATCAGTCTTCTGCAGCTTGCTATCTGGATGCTCCCCTGACCCGTTGGTGTCCTGCAGCTGGGTGCAGCTTGGTGCACACCCATTCCCTAAACCTGGCCATTAAACTGGATCCCAGTGGTGATCCTACAGTACTTCTCAGAGTACCCTCCTTCAAATCATTTACTTTTCTTCAAGCACAATGTGCTGTTATTCTCCATCCGTCCTTCTCTTTCCCTCCTCAGCTATGGCCATCTTGAAACTCCCTGCACCATGCATTTCTTGTATAGTTGAGGTAATATTTTTTCCATTGGGAGGGCTTATTAAATACTTTGCAGTCCAGTCAGGCCTCTCTCCTCTCTGAAAAAGTTCATTTATTTTGAAAATAGGAAACTGAGACTGAGTAAGATTAAACAATAATCTGGTTTACTGACAACACTGGAGGTTCATTTGCGGTACTTACCCAGAGGTGGGCAATCTGTCCCCAAACATAGCTACTGTACCTTAGCCCAGCTCTACTGCCCACATTGAAGTTTTGTGTATCATCAGTTAAGAACAGGGGCTGGGAAGTTTGCGTGTTGCTGGGTCTGAATGTCTGCTTTCATAACCCTGAACTCAGATGTGCAGTATTACACCTGAAAGGACTGCTTTCCTTTCATTACATTTCCATTTCATTTTAGTCTATGAATATTTACTGATACCAAGAGATTGCTTCTGGGACTAAGAAGGGGAAAATACCACAAGGATGTGGAAACAGGATGGGCAAATTTATTTCACAAACAAAAATTCAGATCCTTAAGACCTTTTTCAGCACAGATCTCTCACCAAACATAGATTATAAGATCCAGAAATCAAGGATCGTCTTGTGTATTCTGTAGCATGCTTTAGCTATGAAATCAATAATAATTCTATGGGGAGTTTTGCCTCAGTAAAGATTGAACACGAAGAGCAAAATTAGCAAAAAGACTTAGTTGGCCCAGCCTAAAAATTCATATAGGGTCTTCATTCTAGGAGAAGGCAAAAGGACAGGGGGAACATTAATGGATACTGCTTTATATCTGCAGCTTCCAGGAGTCTGGTTCTTGTTCTGGTTCATGTTCTGCTTATGCCCAACTCATCTCAACGTTGTAGCAAAATGCACTTTGAGAAGCTACATCTTGTCAAATAAGTGACGCTTAATAGCACTTGTTGCGTAGACATTTCATGTCCTTGACGTCTGTTTCTTTCCTTTTGACCATGTGATGGTGGCGGCAAAGCTACTGTAGTTTCAAGGCTTCTGACTAACACCAACATTTATTTGAGCAGATGCATAAATTATATGTAAGGCAGATAAACTGATACCCAAGCTCAGATATCACAGATTCTTCTCTCACTTAGCACAAAGTGAAATACCCTAAGAATCCCTCTTCTAATGTATTTGCTACTGGTCATAGATGATTACTGCAATACACTCAAGTAACAGCTGTATTTTGTGTTCACAAATTTTCTGTAATCTGTGTTAGTATATTTTCTTCTTTAAAGTGCATTTCTCCATTACTGTCCAACAGAATGAAATCTTGGCTAATGTCGGCTTACTACAGGAAAACAGAAAGGAGAGGTGGGATAACTAAACTGGTCACTACCCTTTTTTGAGTCTTCTGGAATTAAACAACCATTTTCTATCCTTCTTTCTGTTTGTTTAATAATGTAATAGCAATTTTATTTTATAGCTTTCCCTGAACTTCATCTGTCCTTCCATTCCTTTTAGCCATTCAATCTTTTTTTTTTTCCTTGTGATTTGCTTTTCTATATTACCAATAACCCCGTCTGAATTAATATTCATATAAAAAAAAGGAGAACATTTTCAGCTTCAGTTTGGAATTTATTTTCTATCTCCTTCACAGAAATAAAGTCCAAAGCAGAGTACCAGATAAATTCACCTGCCTTCCTGCAGATCCCGGGACACCTAATATCAAACTGATGCTTTTTAGACAGGCTGAGCGTTACCCGTTTTCCAAAACCTAGCACCACTGAGGGTGGACTTGTATGATCTCAGGCAGTAAAACCATTTCCACATGCACAGGCAGGTAGGAAGTTCCCAAGATCCCCAGCACACCCGAGTTCCTGGAAAATGAACAAACTCTCCCGTCAGGTCCCAGAAGGCTTTGGAGCATGTACTGCTGGTGGCATGGAGGGTGTTATTTTTTCCTGACCTTGAAGCCTTGAAGCATGAGATTTGATTATAATCATTGTCCCATTGCAGAGCTGCAAAATTTATGAGCGTTAAGAGCACAGCAGCGAGTTTCCTTTTCTGCATAGAAGACCACCGGTGGGTACACAGGGTGAGACGCAGGTTTCAAATGCACACACACACACAGCTTTCCCTACTGTATCCACAGGCGGGAGGGAGACAGCTAATTCACCTGAAAGCATGTGAGCAGCATCTATTGCTTTCCTGAGTAAAGGCACCAATCATTCTCTCCTCTTTCTGCTCAAAGGAAGCTTAATTTCGTCTAAGCTCAGCTGATAATTCCTAGACCACATTTGGCTCCTGTTTCCAAGGATGAAATCACCCCAACAGCCAAACAGCTTCTCCATATGAGACACGGTTATTGAATCACCTTCTAGCTTCCTTTTGTGGAAGGTTTCTCCTAATCTCTGGATTATTTCTGGGTCTCTTCTCAAGGCTGGTGCAGTGTGGGAGCTCTCCCAAGTGGGCTGCACACTGGGCAGGTTTACCTACTCCCTCCCTCCCGAGGTGACCTTTCCTTCCTTACAGCTGCAGCAGCAGTGGTGCACCACGATTTGTCTTCTCCTCCATGTTTCCCTTTCCCACTTCATTCTCTTTGGAGTTGCTTAGTTCCAGCATATTCTATCATCACAATGAAAATGTGTAGAAATAATCTTTTCCCCCCGTTAACTGGATCTTTCTTCTGTAGATGTTAGAATAAACCCTACCACATCGGGACCATGTACACAGCTGATCCAGAGCACTAAGTGGCCGATTCCTAGCCCTTGTTACTGATTCAATCTTCTGAGATCCAAAATCTTGTCAGCAAAGACTTTGTGACTCACCCTGGGAATCATCAACATAAATGCTGAACAGCCTCGGACTAGAAACTGAATGCTGGGAGACCCACCAAAACCAGCCTGGTTCATCAGAGGTCTCCACTCTCATCTAGCTTGAGACCCGTCTGTGAATGTCTGGATTTACCACTTGCCTTCTTAATTTCATCAGATAAAAGCTTTTAGATATAAATATATGAGATATAAACATAAATATGTAAATATATAAATACTCTGTGGAAATGCAAGTAGATGGTGTTGACACATTGTTGCTATTTCCCAAACCACAGCTGAATCAAAGACGGTGCAATTTCATTTGATAAGATCTACCTTCCATGGAATCATGACATTCATTACTCATATTTTTAACCTCTACCTCTTTGCTGCTACAGTCTTATAGAAACCATTCCAGTGTTTTGCCTATTAGGCTACCTTCTGTACATTGCCCTCTCTTTTCAATATTGCAAATGAGTACATTGAAATATTCCAATACATTGAAATATTAGTGTTAGTCATTACAAGATCTCTTCATATATTTCCTTTGAAGTCCTTGGTGTGAAATCTCTAGCCTTGGACATTGGAAAATGTTTAAATTTAGTAGACACCACTTTGCATTCTCCTGCATTAATTTTATAAAAAGGAAAAAGAAAACTTCTGTTCCAGCTGAAAAATTGTTGTTGTGATTTGTAGTTTTCTTTTTTCGCCTACATAGGCTGAGCAGAGAGCTGATTCTTTCACATTCCTGAAGCCTATGGAGAAAATCTGAGCCTCCTGTGAGAACTTCACCCAAAGGCTTTTAGGTAGTAGCTTTGGGGAGCCGTCCCCGCCATTGTGGCAGTGGCTGTTCAGGGCTACCCACTGCACTGCACGTTCCTTGGTGCCTGCCACGTTCGCCAACAGCCACAGCACACTCGAGGCTATTTCGTCTTCAGCTTCCTCTCCAGAAGCAGCCGCAAACCGAATTCCCTTTCAGCTACGTGATTTGCAGTTTTTGGATTTGCATCCCGATCAGATACAACTTGATTCACCAGATGATTTTTCTAAGCACTCGGAGAGCTGCTAAGAAAGCAACATTTCTGGGTTTTGTACTCTAACTACTGTTTAATTATATGCTGTGCCTTTACTCTCCTCCTGCTCTACAGCTTTTCTCTCCCCAACACTTAATTCTGATCTTCAGGGTGTATTTAAGCCCTACAAAATTTAGCAGATTGCAAAGCAGTTACTGTGTATCTTGGCAGTAATTGCATTACCAGTCCTGTTTTCTCTCCACAGTTATTACTTATGATACCTATATCAGGCCTTCCCTAGAGACCCTAATTGATATTGATGTCAGTGATGACTGTGGTTTGAGAACTCTGCCTCTGTGTTGCGGTAGGGCATTTTGCCCTCAGATTGCACCGAATACTAGTTATAATTTTTAGTGTATTGAATTTTAAATTACATAAATGGGAGCAGATTATTTAAATCACTTTGCCTTTGGTGTGGAAATAGGCTTCCTACAGCTAGCCTACAACCGTCACTGGAGTGGATTTTGGGGACACATCACAGTGTGGCCAGAGTAACCCTGCGCAGGCGACTGCTGGGTGGTTCGGGATCACTCAGTGCACTCCAGTGGTTTCTGCATGAGCTACAACCATCTTTGGTTGTTTCTTTGTTGTCACATTGCACAATGACAACCAGTAGGGGTTTTTTTCCCCCCTCCGGACTATCACTGCTAATGAAAAAACCACAAGAAAAAGCTTGTAACTTCACAGAATCACAGAATAGTTGGAAGGGACCTTTAAAGCTCATCTAGTCCAACCCCACTGCAATGAGCAGGGACACCTTCAACTAGTTCAGGTTGCCCAGAGCCCCGTCCAACATGACCTTGAATGTTTCCAAGGATGGGACATCTACCACCTCTCCAGGCAACCTGTTTCAGAAGCTTCAGAAAGCTTTGCTTAACCTGAAGAATAAAATTCACAGCACGATGTGAAAGTGCCGGGAATTGGTTTGGATCTCATGTACTATGGATGTGAACCTAAGCATCAGCTGCTTTCACTGAAATATTAAAATAAATCCTAAAGGCTTTCTGCTGTCAGCTGGTTTTGTAAAATGCTTCTCATGCTTTAACCAAACCGTCCACAAGAGCTAAGCAGGTAGACAACTTCAGGTCCAGCCAAGAGAAAGGGATATGCTCGGATATACTCAAATATTACATTATACTATTTTGGACTTAAACTACCTGACAGCATATTTTTAAGTTAACTTACCTTTGAAGGCATATATGTGTGAGCTTAATTCATTCTTATGGCATTAGAGCATCCACATACAACCTCTCACTCCTGTTAAGGGATCTCACATTCTTAATGAAGTTATATAATACTGATGGGAAATATTAAACACAAACCTATTTTTCATAATTAATAGCTCCGTCCCCAGTACAGATGAGGAATGCTAAAATATGTTGATTAGATGCTGGCCTATGTTGGGCAAGCATGTGGAGCAGCTGAAGAGCAATATAATTAAAGGTGGATTCTTCATCCTAAATGAACCAAGTCAGCCCTTCAAGGAACTGCAAAACCTGGGAAGTCTCACCGACATCGGAGCGGTGCACAGGCTGAGAGCAGTTACTGGTCCTCCATGCCTGGTGCTTCTTTCAGCTGAGCTGGGGTTTTGTTAAAGCATCAAAGATGCATAGCATCATAACAACTAAATAGCACAACTGAGTCTTTTTAGATCACTCTGCTTTTTATACATGACAATTACAGGTTCCCTAGACAAGCAGTGATTCAATAGATACAACATTAACACAAGTCACACATGCATTCATAGTGCAATAAAACTGTTAGTGTACGTCTGGGAAAGCATTGCTTTTGTTATAAAGCACATCTGTAAATGCATTTGCTTTGTGTGGGAGCTCCTCCACTCCTCTTTCCACAAGACACGGAGGGGACGATGAAAATACCAAATGAAACACCTCACAGTTTGAGAAAAGAAGGTGTATTTCCCTGGCTTTTTGTTAGAAATGCAATTAGTTTTCCAAACCATCACTTACTTCCTTCTGTGTGTAGCATGTACAGTGGTCAAGTACAACCATGGAAGATGGCAAAAGATAGGGAGGCCTTTTAACAAGGCATGGGACTTCTCCAGTCTGCACACCACCTCGATCTGAAACGATGGCGATCCCCAAGAAAGCTTTGAGTGATGGGTCAGCAAAGTCTGAAATCAAAGGCAGTCCCTTTCAGTGAGCTGAGCTAAACACAGGAAGAATAATGTCTTTTTGATGATGCTTCCCCAGGGGATATCCATATGGCAATTATAGCTATAATGTGGTACAATTTCTTTGAACGGCAGTGCCTTACTTAAAAGATGTGAGATCATAACTCAGGAGTTACTCTTCACTCACTGGCACATGGTTCTGAACTAATGATTTAATAGTAGTAAGTTTAAAAAAATATGTTCATCTCTAACATGTCTAAGCTGGTAGAGCAGGAAAAGAGAATAAGCATCGAGGTACAGATGCTCAAATGAAACATTATCCTTAAAAATCTTTTTTAGTCAAGTGTCCAGTGTAAATAAATCTGCACTAGAACAGGCTCAATGGGCATTTCTGTGGCTTTCTGCATGACTGAGAAGTTAAAAACATGGCTCCTGATTTGTGACATTACAGAGCTTCAGCTTGCATTGTCTTAGGCGCTCCAATACCCCTGTTAGTCCTGGTATCCACTGAAGTTAAGTAGGGGAGATTTAATAACAGGTCTAAGACCTACATTTTTTTCTTCTACATTATTAGGTTTCAATTTTTCAGATTCCTTATTTCTTCTACTTCGTTATCATGAAATGTAACACACATAGTTGTATTTGCACAGCCAGCAAACCCCAACTTTGCTGCTTTAGCGATTGTGACAAATGTAAGATGATGAAAAACTTCAGGATAAAATGCCTGTCAGGGACCCCCAAATTGAATTTCTCAGGACATTGCTTTATTTTGTGCTGTTAAATCTAGCTGAAAGAAAACAGGATCTTTGTTTCTTAAGTCTTTGTTTCCTTCCACTATTTCTTTCCTATACTGAGCCGCAGATTGTAATCCTGTTTGTAATCACAATCTGTCGTGGGAATTATGATATGATGCCGTTCTCACTAACGGTAAAACTCATTTTGACTTAGGAACACAGGCAACCACATTGTGTAACCTCTTTCCTCAGTTTACATGATATAGACTCAGCCCTAAGGTATCAAATGGGACAAAGAGTAAAACGTTCAGTTCTCACATAAGGAAAAGAATTAGAAAGCAGGATGTTCTATGTATAAGAAAAATAATCTCAAATTGATCTGTTTCTGTGTCGAATGCCTTAGGCAAGGCTCTTCAGACTTGAGGCACATAAAATCAGAGATTACTAACAAAAATTTCATCCTGGGATCTATGCTTTCTGCATGAGATTGTGCAAACTGTCCTGCAGAAGCATGTGATCTGCAGTGGAGCAGGATCCCCCAGTCAGAGAGGCATGAGCACTGCTCAGCGTTGCACGGTTCATGGCAATGCGAAGGGATGCTCTGGGAACTGAATGAATCTCTAGGACCAGCCTCATGTAATTTGCTTTCTTGTCAGGGTGTGACTCCAGTTTTGATATCACTTCATCATGAAGTCTTGACCTTATTCAATCCCAACTGCTGTTTCCCTCCACTGCCCTCTTGTTAAATCAACATTAGCACAGGCAGTGAAATTTGGCTTATGAACGTTGGCATCTGGTCTCAATCTATTAAAAAATTGGAAAGAAAGAAATCAAAACATCAATATCTGTACAGAATTTTTCTTATAGACACAGAGGATCTTTACCAGAAAAGAAAGGTTATATGAGAAACAATACACAGGGCATCAGCTGCAACCCAGTGATCTGCAGATTTCCCACTATGTTTTTTGTGTACCTGGAGCAAGGAATGTACTTTCAATCTATTTTTATTTTACACTGTGGAAATATGCAGCCTAAGAAGGTTACACAAAATCTCCATGAGTTAGGAGAGAACACAAAGATCATCCTCTAAAAGGCTGCTCACCTTGAGTCTGTCCATATGTGCCACCCAAGAAAAAGACAAGCAGTCTCTATACTTACAAGTAATCATACCTGCAAACTCTATACTTTACTCGCCTCATTTTGTGCATTGTGTGAATCAAAGGTGCAGCCAGATCTGCTCAGAGAATTGCTGAGGTTATCAAAATACACTCTCAAGGTTTACAGCAAGGAAGAAAAAATGAAAGGTTTCATAGGAACAGCAGAGATAATGAGGGAAGAGATTGAGACAGCACACATTCAGCTTCTGTTCTCTGCTGATCTCTGGAGAAAAGGCAGGTCATTCTCATATCGAAGAAATGCCGACAGGCAGAGTTAAAATTGGAACTCAGAAACCCTGCACTGAATGTAGCGAGGGTGAGTGAGCAGGAGAATAAGGTAAAATCAGCTCTGAGAGCCACTGTATCAGTGACACGGGTGGCAAGAGAGGTTCTCAAGGAGGAAGAAAGACAACGTCGGAAATGCTTCTGTACAAGGAAGTCTTGAAAGCAAAGGAAAACCAGACATACCTATTTCAGCTACAAAGTACATTTTAACTACCTAACTTGTGAATGAGGAACTTGACAATAGTGCAACTTTCCTGCTCCTAGGACAATCATGCCAATAGATATAAATTATGTTTATGCTTCTGACAGCAACCTCCTCACGTGGACTGCAGGTGGAGGTTTCCGTAGTAAGGCTCTCACACCCGATGGCCGTGTCCTCCTGCCAGCCCAGTGCCTCTGCTTCCTGTCTGGCTGCTCTCCCCCCTGACCACCCAGGTGTTTTTCATGTGTCCTCCTCCTTACACCCATTTCCCCAGCTGATGTAGCTGATGTGCTGAGAGGGCTTGGGCTTCTACTGTCCTCTCGTAACCTATTCGCCTCTGCAGATTCGGGAGATGATTTCCTCTGTCTCATAGCCAGTGAATCCTGCAGTATTTTTCTAGACAACAGAAAGCGTGTCCTCAGGAGAGTTAGAAACCTTCTCCCTCCCCCATCAGGATGGCCTGTTGCCTCCTGATTACGCCGTTTTCTGGGGAAGTTGAAGACTCTCTTCTTTCAGCCTGAGATAAGAGTTAAACAGATATATCCTGGGGCAGAACTCAGATGAGATCTCCCAGCTGGTTTATAAGAATCACCAGGTCCTCTTTAGCTGATAAATAAGGCAGATAAAATGGACATATCCCACAGCAGTCCATGGTCCACCCTGACTTATCCCTGAATTTAGCCCTCCAAACGCAGTGATTTGTTTTTCTGCTCAGTTCAAGATACACAACTCTGTGGTTACGAATAGGAAGTTCCTGTGCACATTACGTCTATGGCATTTCTAATTGTAATATAATTTTGACTTTCAGGAAGGCTGGTCAGATGCGAAAATGTAAAGGGAACTGATCCTGATGATAACGATAAGGACAACTAACTAACAAAGGGAGGTTTGGTGTTTAGCTCATGTTCTCTGAGACAACGGCCTGATAATAAAAGGGAACAAAAGAAACGTGATGAATGAGAGTGGGACTCCTAAGAGGAAACAAAACACAGTTGCAAACAAAGATAGTGAAATAATAAGGATCCTTTAAACCAGTTGGTGCTTTCCCGCAGAACCTACAAGACACAAAATTCACATAGGCCGACAAGGCTGATCGCTAAAAATGTATGCATTTGTAAACAAGATGTAGTCTGGAGTCAGGAAAAGGGTAAGTACTAGATGATGTGTTGACTGAATGGAACATTAATTGGGTCAACCGAGCCTTCAGTGCTCATAAAACTTCAAAGACTTATTTAAATAATATTCCTATCTTGTATTTCAAATGAAAAATAACCTTGGATAAAAGCGTTTCCTTATTTTCAGAATTTGCAGCACAAAATTTCCCACTTAGCAGAACACAAAATGACAAGCACAAAAACTCAGCAAGTGAATCTGGGTTTCTTGCATCCAGTTTGGATGAAATAGAAACAATGAAGCATATGAAGGCAAATAACCGGGCTGAGGCCTCATGTCTTCCAGTGCAAATGGACGCAACTGCTTTGGTATCCTTTCACAGAAATAATGGCAATTTAGAGACATCTTCAGCTTTCCCTTTCTACCTTGTAATCAAAGGCATACGAAACAACAACAAAAATCCCATTTTACCATGTTTTCACTGCTGAGTTTAAACATAGCTTAACCGAAAAGCAAAACGAGACCCAACTCTATTGCTCAGTCTCATTAACTCCAAGTTAAAGTTCCTGCATTTCCGGTGCATCACTGGGCCAGTGTGCAACGCACACATCCCCACAGGGCTCCACGGCTGCCTTGCCCAAAGCCCCTAGGGAAGCATCACAGACCCTCCAGGAGGCCCACAGGACCTCAGACATGCTGCCACTGGTAAGCCATCGCTCTACCACGTTGTTGCTCCCAAATCTTCTTGTGAATGAGTTAAAGAGTTAACGGCTGCAATGCTGCTCCTTTCTGAGTACACCCTGAGCAGAGCCCCCTTCCCCAAGAGACCCAGGAGCTCCAAACATGTGCCATCATACGGCACTTCCACAGTATCAAGATGGACAATTCCTGTACGGTTCCTCTGCATTCCCACCTGCCCATCTCAAACACCAGTCAGTGGTTAAAAAAACAACACAAATAAAGTGAATTCTGAACAGTGGAGCATTACACAGCCCCTCAGATGGGGAGAAAGGTCTGCCGGGGCAGCGTGAGCAAGTGATTGATCTGATACAGAGATGCAATCCCTGTGCTGATGTGGCCACCTGAAATTTCTAGGGAACACTGGTATGCCAATATTGGCCCTTATTGATCAATATATGAACTCTTGTATAACCATGCACATGCCTGTGTACATGTGCCTTTTAGATATCCGTGTAAAATGTAGATTGGTCGGATACAAGCTTGGACAAAAGTAATTCTAGCCCCTCCAGACAGTGGGGGCAGGGGGGGAAGGGTTATAAAAAATCTGACCTACTCCATGTCGCTGGGGAATATTTGCAGATTTAAGTTCTAGTTACTTGGGGTGTTGGGTTTTGTTGGGTTTTCTTTAAGCTATGGTAGGACCAATTAGAAGCGTCTCAGCACAGATGCCCCCCCGCCTTATCCCAAAGAAATCATTTCATGTATTCACACAAGTGATTCCACTCATAAGATACAGAACAATAGAGTAAAATTACATTCCTAAGTGAGAAGAGTGATCAACACTTGCTAGAAAACCTTTCAGGACCATTTGTAAAAACAGCTGAAGTTGTGTTGTTTGTATTAGCACTCTGAACTATTCCCAAGCTGAGACCAGATCTTTGTGTTTGCTCAGGCATAAGGGGAAGTGTTAATGTTTACTGAGTCAGAACGCTGTTGCTTAAGGAGCTTAATTAAATTTATCATTCCTGGCTCATGGTGTTTCAAGACAAGTCACAGAATGCACTGAGCCACCAGAAAAAGGCAGATAAGCGCAACACCGTTTTCCATGTTTTCTGAGTAACCAACTGTGACAAGGGGAAGCATCGGTCTTAAAATAACCCTGTTACTGTTGACATTTTTTCTTACCAAGTTCTCGCTGTAACAGAAGAACGTGAAAGTGGAAATAATTGAATTGTGCTTTGGAAGGGATACATTTCATTCGAGTTAAAGATGTTTATCTTCATTGAAATAACCAGACAGGGGGCTGCTGTGCTTCATTCCGTTAAGAAAGACTTGGTATTCATGTTTATTTTCCATTTACAAATGAGAGCCCCTGGGATATGATAACTTAGCTGGAACCGTTCATCTTGAAATTATCACTTGGAATTCAGCCCAGTTTGCAATAATCAGAGGTTATTATCTGATGGGTAGAAGTGAACAAAATAATAACCTGTTTTTTCCTCCAACTTTTAAGTGACTTTGGTGAGAATGTAAGAACAGCTACCCCCAGCTAGGGAGGGCACCTGTCCAGTTCAGTCTCCGACACAGGATGCTGAGAAGGCTCAGATGTGTCTGCCTTATCTATGTCTGATAGTTTTTAAAACTTCTCGGTGCTTTTGGTCTCTATGGCACCCTGTGGCAATGAGTTTCTCAATTTAATTACACATTATATGAAAAAGCATCTTCTGTTAAGTTTAAGCCTGCTACATGGCAATTTTATATTATTCTTCTAGATCTTAGGTTATGAGCAATAGCTGTTTACTATCTCTATATCATCAATGATTTACAGATATCCAATCAAATTCTTTGTCACCTTTTTTCTAAGCTGAAGAGTCCTGTAATGTTTCCTCCCCTTGCCTAGATGCTGTTTGCAGTCTCTGATCCTAATCGCTGCTTTTCTGTACCTTTTCTAGTTATACTTTATCAGTGGAACAAAAGTCCATGCACTACTCAAGACACAGTTTCACTAATGGCTCACAGAGTGGATAAGCATGGTTTTCGTTTCATTTTAATATCTGCATTTAATGAGTTGTTGATACCTTAAACATTGTCAAGTACGTTGGTGAAGTGTGACTTCCACCTAGACAAGCCATGCTTACTTCCTCAAATATAAAACATTTACCTTCATTTTACTCTTTTACGACTCCTGTCATTTACTTTTGACTAGCTTCATCATTTGTAAGCAGCTCCCTTTTTGAACTTGGGATGTTGGTGCCTTTTCCATTTTTGCAGGGGTACTGGATTTGAACACCACAGACCTGCTGGTACAGAGTTACTGCTCCACAGTCGTATGTAGAAATAGCTCCTGCAGACTGCTCAGGATTAAAGCTAGAGCGGCTTTTCCTCTTGTGCTTATTCCGACCAGTTGGGCCAAGGAGCAAAACTGCCTAAAACTGTCATCTCTGAATAACACCATGTTATGAACTTTTCCTAATCCCCCTGCAGACAGCTGAAGTCTCCCATTGCACCTACCTGACCCTTGCAGCCTTTTATCTGAGGGTGTTTTGCAGCTGTTGTCACCACCCACTCAAGCCACTAGCAGCACAGCCTCAATCATCAGGTGGATTTATCACGCTTAACCTTCCCCATTGAACAGGTAAGCATTTTGTCGGAGCTTGCCAGGCAGGCTCCTGAGCTTGTCATCGGCAGAGAGGGACGGGCACTTGCTGGTTCCACTTGTTTGGCACCCTGCCTTGGGGTGGGGTGGGCTGTCCCCAGATAGGCCGGTCTGACCTCTGAGTACAGGACAACGGGTTTTTGGTCATCACGTCTTCTCAACTAGGGAATTTCAACGCAAATTGATTTTACAGCACATTTTCATTCTGCTGCTAGTTTGAAACTTAGCTTTCTTTTAACAAAGACTATTGCTCCTCTGATGGTGTAATCTTCTCTGTTATTCAGATATATTTGTACACTATTGTATTACAGAAACCCACTGATGATCTTCTAGCAGATGACTACTATTACAAACATTTAAAATCAAATGTTCCAGTTCACTAATCTCCATCTTTAGACTCCCAGCACTCACACAGAACACTTTTATGTGGAATCTTGATCTAAACCCTTTTTGTATGCCCAATTTTCTTTGGATCGTTTGCACCAATCTTTGTTGTTTCCTATCTGGATTTTGCCATCTTCTCTCAGGCATGTAGAGTGTTTTCAGTTCTACCCTTTTGATAATGAGTCACTCTGACTGGCGTCCTCTCCCGCACCTGTCATCTTGTCCTCAATCCTCCATTTAAAAATGTTCCTATCGTCTTTTTTTTTAATCCTGAGTGCTAGCAGACTCCTTCCACTCCACATTGAAAGCTGCAGTTTTCACACATTCTGCATTTGCCTTTTTTCTGCTTACTGGAATGCTGGTTTGTGGAAAAAAAGACTCTTCAGCACAACACTGGAGATGTTCAGGGAATAGAAATCTTAACTGATAAATAGGAATGTGTGTAATGTCCTCATGGGAAACTTAGTCGTAGCAGTCCAATTCAACGAGAGAGCAGAGAGATGTGGTGAGTCTGCCCATCTCGCTGACAGTCTTCCTCAACACAGCTCAGTTTGGTCAGGGGGAATTGCAAAACCTGCAATTCGTGCATAATTTATTAAAAATAGACATGTGTGTTTTTAAATAGACAAACAGAATTCAAGTATTTCTCAGCCTGTTCACAGTTACATTACAAAAATAAAGAAACATGCACGCACACAGAGATGAACCTTTTGAAATAAATGATTTGTTGAAAATTATATCCTCAGTTCCAGTGTTTACTGAGGCATGCTATTAAGCTGAGCTAATTTCTTCTGTCTGCTCAGAAAGCCATTACCCCAACTGTCGCTATGGTTTGCACGTGCAGCACAGAGGAGGATACAAAACCCATGTCCTCCTCCTCCAGGGAGCACTCCCAGAAAGCTTACGCTGCCACTGCTTTCTGTCCTTGAGATCCATCCAGATTTGTCCTGCGACTTGACCTGTGACAGGGAATCCCATGTCCATATAAAGCCCATGAAAATAACAAAGCCTTATGCCATGCATGTCTCTGCTCTTTCTCCGCCATCCCGATGCTCCCTCTTTCATTCCACTATGCCAAGGACATCTTGCATGCAAAGGAGAATCAAGCCTGGTCAAGCCAGTACTTCCCAGGGATATTAACTCCTGCCCACCCAAAAAATTTGGAATTCTGCAGAAGATTAAAGCTATTAGCATTTATGATATGATGACTGTGAGCAAGGAACTGAAAACACCGTGTGGAACTTCCTGTATGTGTTGTGCATTTAGAAACCCTTGGATGTTTTACACAGAAATGTTTATAATTACAGCACTAGAACATCTTTTCTGCCAAAGTGTCTGCCTCGCACCTGCTCTCCTGCCATGGAAAGAGAGCCATGAAAGAGAACAGAGACTGCAACAGCAAAGCAAAGAAAAATAGTAACCTCTTTAGAAAAGCTCCATCAGTTTTTCTTCAAATAAGTTTTTTCTTGGCCTCAGTGGGGGGAAAAGCAATCGCCTCTCCTCCACTGTTTCCTTGCTCATGGATATAAGCAATCTTGTGAAGAGTTTCTCAGCTCTACAGTTCTTTGAAGAACTGAAATTAAAGAATGGATCCCCAGAAGCTGGGATTTTCCCTTTGTCTAGTTGAGCAGGCACAGGTCGTGCAGTGTCAGGACACGATTTCTTTCCCTCCCTCCGACAGGAACGTGTTTATTGGCACTGCGGCATCAGCTGAGAACCAACACGACTCTCTTGCAGTTTAAAGTAACTGCAGGTTTCAGAGGGAGCCAGGGCAGGCTTTAAAACCACGTTTCCTTTTGAGGCCATTGAATCCCTTCTAGATTGCCAGTGTGCTGACAGTCAACATGAGGGTTTTTTCTAATAAAAGCAAAAAATGCACCAGGAAATGAAGCCCCCACCTATTCTGCAGTTATTACATAGCCCTGGTTTTCATCCATTACAATATAGGTCGAAATTCAAAGAAAAAGATTTTGATTCAACAAGGTGCTTAAGAACATGTATGTATAAAGTTACTTTAACAGAACATTCACTTAATATTTGTACAAATTACACCTAGCACTCCCTATTCATGTCCTCTGAATCCTCTCCAAATAACTAAAACAACCACCAAATATGCGTGTTTCAATATATTTAAAATATTTATTTCAGACAAAAAGCTACTTCGTGCGCATGTCAAACAATATTTTATTTTGGAGTATTTGCCGAATGCTAATGTCACGGACAATATGAGTGATCTCTTGCAGTGCTGAGATAACGAATACCCAGGGTAAACATTTCCATGATGAGCTCTGCATTTCAGCTGGAAAACACTGAACATTCTTTGTGTTTTAAATTATTTCTTCTTAATAGCAGCACCACTTTTAAAAATATGTATTTGTCAAAACAAGTACTTAGGAAGAGATAACTGACAAGGCTTAGATTTTTTATGTGTCAGTTTCCAACTAGGTCATATATATTCAGGTAAAAGTTAATTTAATTTGTATTTCTCATATATATATAAAAACATACCGTATATATTTTCACAGCATCTATATAAATAATATACATATTCTGGGATGGTAAGAATATATATGTTCTTCTATATAATATATATTTTCTATATTACGTGTTTTCACAGCATACATAAATATAAAAAATAAATATAAAAAATAAACATAGACATAAATGTAGATATAAATTATGTGAAGGTAAGAAAAAACAAAAGGCAAATATTTAAAATGTCTGGTATAGCCATAAAGTATTTCAATCGCAAAAAAAATTTGATATGATATGAACAGTTATTTCAGAGAAAGAAGTAGTTTAAGAAGACAGGAGGTAAATGTAATGGAAAAATTTCAGACTTTTTTTTTATACTTATGCTGCAGTAATGCCTGGAGGCCAGAGAGATACTTGGCTGACTAACAAAATGCTAATTATTTGGAGACTTCTGTTCCACAGAATAAAGCCACATCAGTAACTTGCAAAGTGGGATCTGTGGAATTCTTAAAGTGTACTGATGAAAAAAATCTGTTAGGAGCAAATTTAAAAGATGAGACAAGAAACTTTTCGATCATGTGATACTACACTGATTTGCTATTCTCTATTTCATATTGTGAATGCTAGGATGTACCAGAATGCAACGTGCGATAACGAGACTGTGGCTGCAGATCAAAGAGGAAAGAAACCAATAAAACGTTGAGCAGAGGAAGCAGATAAAAATATTGCGGATGTAGCTTTAAAAATATTGTGAAAATGATCTTCAAATTCTTTAAAAATCACAAATTTAAGCCTATCAGAGAAAATTTGCTATCATCCACTTTGAAATTTTTCCCTATAGTAACCTGAGTATATATATTCGTATCAAAACCAATCATTGCACCTCATAGTTTATCACCCAATATAAAATATATTGAATATTTTGATGTATTTTGTAGCAAATACTCTAATATCTTGAGTATTAAGTTGGGGCATATAAAGACATGCACAGAAGCTTGTGAGGGAAATTAAAAAGGGGAGGATCTTAGGCAAAATCTTCAGATGGAATAAACCAGATACACGTCTGTCTCACGCTCCCAGGCAATCGTGTGTCAAAACAACATTATTAAAACTGTGACAGCGAGCACCAGAAAGTTAGAAAAATGCCAGAATCATGGTTGTCTACACAACTTAAATCTGTTCGTGTGTGTGTACGCATTATGGCAGTCAATGGCATCACCATCTTCTGGTTTTCGGAAGTCCCTTCCCTCTCTCGGTGCCTGGAATAGGTGATGACAATGTATGGAATTGCTATTCAATATATCACTTGTTCTCTGTACAGCCTGCACACTCTGAGGGTTTTCTTGCCTAGCAAAAACTTACAGACAAGATTTCAAAATGCTGCTGTGATGAGTTTTCTGCAGTGCCAGTAACCATGGTGGCTGCAGGAATTAATGAACAGACTTCACAGACTTTAGGGATTGGAGGTGCCTTACTGCTGCTGCCATTTTATACACGGGTAACTAAATACACATACTAATGTTAAAAAGGCCCTTTAAACCTGGCTGGCCAGTTTGAGATAATGATGATCTCATTTTTCCATAGTCTTGAATGATATAGTACTGCATTTAATGCATGATTCTCATTAATTTCAGCTGCAGTCATGAGCCTCAGATCCACAAGTGTCCAAGCTATTTAGGACACACAAATGCAAGAGGGAATTTGCACTTACAAACCCTGGGAGGGCTGGAGTTACACATTTCTATAACTCATATTGCAGACTTTCGTGTCAGACGCACAAATACAGAAACATGTCATTGGGATTCATATTACGTACCTTGAAACATCTAAAAAGCTATTTTCAAGCTAAACTAGGTATTTCCAAGTCTAGTTTCTAAACTAGTCATCTTTTGGAGCCAGTAGAGAGAGATAGACTGTGCCAGAGAGCTTGTCATCTTGCCTGCCCTGTATGTTTTAGCCATTCTAGACATCTTATCTTAGGATGAAATTAGTTGTCCTCTGAAGGTTCCTATCTAACGGCAGCCTGAATTCACCATCTTAGCCTTAGATGACGAACCATTAAATACTTGAATTAGATGAGATAAAACTCACATGTGAACCTCACAGAATTATTATTTTTTTCCAAGTTTCAGGGTCTTTGAGTGATTGACTTTGCAGTGTTAAGTGTTCCCCATCACAGTCTGGAGGTGAATTACTATGTTTGTACAAATGCAAACGGAACATCTGAGGGGAAAAAAAAACCACATCAGGTGATGCAATAGTAGCACCTGGATAGGAAAACTTCAGGTCTATGATGCAGGTTTGTTACTTGAGCTAACAGAGTAACTGTTAGTGGTAGCAACTTGGAGCCTGTCTGGAGGGTGACGGGACCTTGCTAGCAGGTTTCTCAGGCTTTGCTGAGGTAGGGTCTCCCGAGGTCCATCCCAGGCTTTGGAAGTGTGTACACTGGGCCTGCAACTCCTATACCTATTTTTTTTCAAACTTGATTCCTCTCTCCCTTCCCCTCAAATGCACTAATATTTTAGTCATGTCTCTTCCCAATTTTGGCTCTCCATCTCACTTCTTATTAACCAGTCCCAGATTTTCTACCCTCCAGACCTCTCTCCAGACCACCTCTGGGATCAAGACATCCAGGCCCAACGTCCTTCACTAGGAAGAACCTGTCTTGTGTCTTTTGACTGTTTTCTCAGTCTTTTCCCCATTTGTAGGCTTTTGGAACTCTTCCTGTCCTCAGTCCCTCACCTCGGTCTTCTTATACTGTTAGCACTATTTCTCTCTCCCAGTTTCTCCTCCCATCTATCTTTCACCCTGCACACAGAACCTATTCCTGTCTGACACCACCACATTACTCTTTTCTTGTCCAAATTGTCCTTCCCATGCTCAGTGCTTTTTTTTGCCAGTTCCTGTTCCAGCCATTCTTGCTTTGCTTCTGCAACCTTGCTCCTCACTGGCTTGTCCTGCCCCTTCCCTCGTCCTGTTCTCCATTGCCCATTGGGGACTTGGATCCACTCTCCTTGCTCAGACATGGTCTGTTCTCCCCACAACCTCAAGCTACCCTTCCCCACATCTACAGGAGCCAGCTCCTCCAGGATGCCTCCCCAGGACTTAAGTTCTTTGACTGGGCAGCTGCAATGTCCCTCATGAGCTCAAGCCTTGGTCCAGTTGTCCCCTAGACTCAACACACATGGGTCTCCTTCTCTCCTCACTTCTCTCCACACCCAACCTGGTTCCAGTGTCAGGGCTCTGGGTGCACCAACAGGCTGTGCCATGCAGATACGGGAGCATTACCTCTGTGGGCAGTCTCTGCTGGAGGGGGAAGGGTGACCCACTCAGCATGGAGGAAGTTGCTGTGATCCTGGACATTTTGCTCCGGGATCTGATTGTCTCTGTGTGTCTATCTGTGGGATTGGAGGGTGGCATGAGGAAGAGAGGTGAGTTGGCCTTAGAGGAGGCCCAGGAGCTCCTTCTAAAATCTGTGAATGGGCTCCTTGCTTGGTAATGATACAATGTGGGAGGCCATGACATGGGAAAACAAGGTAGGAAGAGTCAGGCAGTCAGCAGGGCCACAAGCAATATCCTGAAGGTAAAAAACTGAGCTGTCTTGGTGAACAGGTCCACCATTACCAAAATGGCTGCATTCCCCTGGAGGGGACAGGTCTACTGTGAAACCCATGGCTGCAAGCTGCCACAGATGGGTGGGTATGGAGAGGGTCTCCAAGAGCCCTGGGGCCTTTGCAAAGGCCGTTGGTGTTGGCACAGGTCTCGCGCGGCACCATGTAGTCAACTACGTTGGCTCATATCCAGGGCGACCCGTCTGCCTAAGTGTCCTCTGCTGCCTGTGTCCTCCAGCAGCCCCCATACCCGACTGCAGGTGCATTGGGTGGGGACTGGTGTCTGCCATGGTCCCCAAGCACTGTATGGCTCCTTACTCCAAGTACGAAAAGACATCTTTTTCTTGTAAGCAACGGAATGGAGAAAGGAGAGGCTGCAGACCTTGTTACTGCAGTTGGAGTCCTGTGACCCAGTCCCAATTCCCCTTCATCTCCTTTTCCAGGCTTAGTCTTCCACTGGGCTCATTAAACCTCTCCACTGCCTCCCCTGAACATAATTTCTAGTCCCGGTTCTCAATATCCCACAAACCCCAGGCTCAATCCCACTTCCCAGTGTGTGTATGCCACCAAAGCACTTGCCCACTTCTTCCCCTCCGCCTCCTCCTCTTTCTCCCACCCTCCTGTTGCTGCATCCTGGGTGTTTGGCCTATGCAAAGGAAGTGGAGAGCAGAAGAAAAGCAAGAGCCTCCCAGTTTGGATAACTCACTTCAACATCTAGCCCAGCCTCCAGCAACACAAAGCTTAGGTTGCAAGGAGAGCCTCGGTCAGTTCTGGGTGAAATGAGCCCCAGGCAGATTTAGTATTTCAAGGAATTTAGTAAGTAAATTCTTCAAAGTCTTTTTAGCGAGCAACTCAAACTATCATTTTTATAGTCCTGGAAATTGGCCTAATTTGAGTGGATTTTCAGAGGAAAACCAAAAGGCAAATACCTGGTGCAATGGCAAACTTCATGGTCCAAAACTATGCAGCTCCTGGAATTGTTAAAAAACTCCTGAAAAAAAAGCACTGTAAGTTTTTTATGTTGCAAGATGATGTTTCTACCATTTCTCCCTCATTCTTGGAAATGGCTCAAGGATTTGAGCCACCTTATTTTAATCACAGTTTTCCCCCAAACTAAGTCTGAATAAACCTATCATGGAAAAATTTAGTCCAAAAAAAATTTGGAAAATTATAAACCATGGAAAATGTGATATTTCAGAGTACTGACAAGCAGTCTTAAAAATAAGTGATACCAACCTTTACCTTTGGTACCTCTGCCGTTTGTCTGCATCTTCATTAATACAGGCAGACTACTACTAGCCCGTACAATGAGCTCCATGTTCCCTGTGTTCGATACTACCATGAAGGATCACTGGGATGTAAGCATGCAATGAAGAAGCACTCAAATTCTGCCACGATGGCATTTGCACCCTCATAACATCAGTCACCAGAAGCCAGGGAGGAATCACAGGGCTAGGGAGTTTCTGTCAGTGCTTATCTCCAGCCGCCTGTGTAAGAGCTCCGGCACCCCCACAGTGCAGTACAAGATACCGTGTGTACTCCTCAGGGCTGGCACTGCTATCTTCAGGGCTCACGTTGCCTTTCTCAGGTGCCTGTTTGTCAGAGGTACGGCTCACGCATCGCTCTCTCTTGCAGTTCATTCCCTCCTGCCAGAGGTTAAATGCTGCATTATATAAATCACTGGCTCCGCAGCATGCATCCTTTTTGAGGGTTGATGTTGTGCCGATGTCTTAAGACATACAGGGGAAACTGAAAAACCACCACTCTGCTTCTGTAACTATCTTTGTAGTCAGGAAAGCAACAAATCTGAAGGAACAGTTAATTGAATGGTACGTTGTGAGAGGAGAGATGACACTTCTAGGGACTGTATTACCAGAGGAGTCAGATCAGGACATTCCAATGATTATCTAATTTCTTCATCTCTTCTGTCAATAGCTGTTGGGCTAGAGTGACTTGATTTCATTTGGCTGCCTCTCACTTCTTTTTAGAGGCAAGAGGGTAAATCCTGCCAGTGCCACACTGCAGCACCGTGAGCTCCAACTGCAGCAAACACTGTGACATTGTGCTGCATTATGCTGAGCGAGCCAGACACTTCTGCTGAGCCCCGGTATTAATGATGTATCAGTGGTTCACTGACTCCCATTCTATTAAAAGAAGTTACAAGATCGGTGTTCAGCACTGACGCCTCTGTTTCTTATCCGCACAGAATTTCAAGTGCCCGTAACTCAACAGCAAATGATGTTCCTATTTTTTAAAAGATCCCTGTCACCAGTGGCTGATCCCATTACACATTCTCAGTCCCGTAATGTGTCGCTTTCCCATGTGGATACATTATCATTTACCATTTGCCAGCCTGGGCCTGGGAGTGGAGTGCACTGGGGGAGGGAAATGAGGATGTCCAACCTGCTGTGTGGAGTCACACCATGCCACATGGACACGCGGGAGCCTCCAGTAGGCGTGCGTGTGCCACACACACAAACACAAACGTATTGCTTATTCCGCAGCAGATACCACTGACCACAAAGTTTATAACAGCATCAAGGCTGGGATAAATCTGGGAAAGTTGGAGGTTTTCTGTCTCCTTGACAGAGCAGACTGTAGAGCTGTGCCCCTTTGAGTGAGGCCATTTGCTGCTGGATCCTCCAACGCTGGGTGATGGCACACCCCAAATCACTGGGAACTAGGTTCCCAGTAGCACAAAGAGGGTGAAAAGACATGTGCTTTCCTGGAAATGCATCCCTCCTTTTCACAAAGTTTTCCTTCCAGCATTCCTGCCACCCTTCATGTCCAGTTGAATAGGGGAAGGGGAAGAACAATTTTCCCTATCAAATGAAAGCATGACATTAATACTATTACAGCCTAGTCAAAATCCAGAGAGATGGGAAGAAGTGGGATGGGTGTCTCCATGAAAGAACATTTAATATTTAGGTCTCCAAACACACCTCTCTGTAGGAAACAACGAGCACTTGGCCTTAAGTGGAATTACACTGTTTGAATATGAGCTGCATTTTTTTTATATAAATAGGATGGAAAAAATACACAACAGCAACAAGACAAGCACAGTCTTTATTAGCCAAGCAATAGTTTTATAGCCACTGGTAATGTGAATTGCCTGATCTGCTGACTGAGTTCTGTTCCTTTTTTTTTCTTCTTTTTTTTTTTCGTAAGAAAACATAACTTGTATTTATTTTATTTCTTAGGACCTAGTTTGGATCTCATACTATTTACTAACAAAAAAATTTCATTTTGTGGAAATGTTGAACCAAGTCCACACTCAGGTACATTAGTGATACTGAAAATATTGTATCAAAAAAAAAATCATGGTGAAAAATAATGGTGAGGATAGAAGTTGGTAAAACCATCCTTGCTGTTCTTTGTTCTTTACAAACTGATGCTTTACTTTCAAACTATAGCAGAAAAAATGCCCTATATATCACAACACAAATAAAAAAATGCTTGATGCTTCATAAGACACTACTGCAAAGTTTCCAGTAAAGTAATTATAATTGCTCACAGAAGAACATCTACCAAAGTTGTGCACATAAATTTCGTACGCAAACTTTGCATTTACTGGCAAAAAAAGACCCATTTATGAGCTAATAGAACAAACACGTAAATAAATGACATATGCATGTACAGTCAATATCTGTGCGTAAATACCAGACATACACTAACTTTCCAAAACCTGGTCCTAAATTGTTGCCAAAATCGGAAGCATCAAGATGAAGCTAGGCTATAAAATACTCAAGATCAAATTTTGTCTGTTAATCAGTTTCCTCAGTCCAGTCTCAGCAAGCAGAGGAGCAATTCCACATGTTTGACCTTGCCTTTCTCACTAAAACAAAGTCCTAACAAGATCAAGTCAATTCTCTCCCTGTAAAAACTCATGCAATAATTTTCATACAATGTCTCTCTTTTATTAGTAAATGAGAGCTATCACTCGCTGCCTTCGGAGAGGCTAATATGAAGCCAGCTGAGCGTCCTCTGTCCAGATATTCCCATGTCCAAGTGTGATTAGCACTGTCTTGTCAAATTTAGCTCTGAGCCATTTGTGAACACCTTCTTTGTTTATAGTAGCACACTCAAATCTGCACAGACCTCTGTGTTTGCTCTTCTGTGTATCCTATTAAGAGTACATTACATTTCAAGATGTCACACTGCAGAAAGCCACAAAAGCACTTCTAATCAATTTAAACCAAACCGAGTGAATTACTTTCATTCTGGATAAGTACTGCTTGGTATACATTCTGAGAAAACCAAATTGAGTTTTTAGTTCTACTGCGGTAAATCCAGACCGACTGTACAAGAATTATTTGTACTGCATTTGAAATTGTTCAATTGCAATTATACAAAAATCCCTATAAAAATCAAACTGTGGCTAAACAGAATTGAACCCTGTAAATTGCCAGCTACGACCTGCTTGGAAAGTGATATAAGGAAATTAAAAAAATCTATGATCTTGAGAGAAATTTTCAAGAAGTTGAGAACTGATGGAATGCCTACATTTTTTATTATTGCATAAGAGAGTAAATAAAATTATATAACATCATATTTCAGTTTTCATTCCACTATAATATTTACAGCACAGTGTAGTAGATCCTGATTCCCAGCCTTCCTTTACTAAAGGCAGTCTAGTTATGTACATACAGCCAAGAACTACATTCATCTCAGGAGTTACACTTTTTTTAAAAAGTTGAAATACAAAAAAGCAGGGACTAAGACACAGAAAGGAGAATATTGTTTTAATTAGATGAGTCAAGAATGCATGAGGGGACTGCCTCTATCAGACTTCATGCTGAATTCAGAACTACGCTTTCCACTACTATATGCAAAAAAAACATTTTTAAGTGTGTTCCATCACTCCCATTTGGCCAACTGTTTGCTCAGGGGCTGTATGTAGCTCCTGCCTACAAAGGTTTTAGCACGATTAAACCATGGCTCGGCTAGTAACTTACCAATGCACTCTTGCTCTGTGCACAAACTGAAGAAGAGAGAGCCGTGACAAAGAATCTTCTAGCCTCGATTTAACGATTTCTAGCCTAAATTTCAAGGTCAGTGGGAAGATGGTAAAACTTTAGGGGGGTTGGGTTTTTTTTTTTACAGTGTCAATGATAACAAGTTATTATTGCAGAGACAGACGTTTGTATTTCTCTTAATAAACAGGACTGCATTACTAAACTATAAAGCCAAGAAGAGTCATATAGTGTGAAAATATGCAGAGAACAACAGCTGTTAGCCATTATTTTCTCCTTATCCTTTCAACACCTCTGTTTCAGTTTGCTCTCTAATGGGTAAATCACACTTTCTCCCTAGGACATTTTCTCATTTCAGGCAGGTACTAAAAAGAATCCTGAGACAATTAAGACTCATTGGCTGAAGACACCCCTTCTTTTGTTGCCTTTACTATAGATGTTGAAAACTCATTTTTATGCTTTATCAAACAGATAAAGATATGTTCTCTTAGTCCTTTGTCACTATTAACGTGATGGAGGATGTTTCTGCTTGTCTTCTTTAGACAATGAACCTAGCCTCTTTTTTTTTTTTTTTTTTTTTAACTTTACCCTCCTTTTTTTTTTTTTTTTTTTTTAAACTTACACAGCCTGTGTTGTATTTCTCAAAAGAGAAATACCAACTACAAAAATTATTACTCTCACTTCATTTAGGCAAAAGAAGAATCTACCATCAGACAGCTTTTAAACATCTGGTTTACGCTTTACCTCATCTGACAAGGTTTCACATCAGCCATTTGGAAGCAGGGGAAAAATAGATACAATTTTGCTTATGATCAAACTCAGCTCATTGCACAAGCTACTTTGCTCTGTTTTCCATTTCTTAACTGTAAAATGAGTATTTACTGGGAGTCTGAGGCTTTTGTTTACTCTGATTTTAATTAATCTGTCTCTAGGCCACAGTGAAAATGAGGTGGGAAAAAATACCAACGGCTACAAACGTCACAGAGCAGCAAAATTACTCTGGAAATCTTATTCTTTTAAACATTTGGCTTCACCCTAATATCCTGCTAAATTGGGCTTTTCACTGTGAAATACATTTTCCTTTAATAACTCCTAAAGTCATAATAATAATCAATTTTTCCAAGCGGTCAAATGGTAGAAACCTCTGAAATGACAGAGTACATCCACTGATGAAGTTGCAATGTATCACAGCATGCGCAAGCTTCAATGCATGCACTCTTCCATCTATTTATCTTTCAAATCAAAAGGCTGCTTTTCTTCAGAAAAGCAATTCAGTCTCCATCTGGTTTTGACTTAAAGATCTGAAAAAAATGCTATTAATTTAATACTATTAATCTGGTTACATTTCCCACACAGCTTCTAATATGTAACGTTTTTTACAACTGGTACTGCCAATACTATTTAGTGAAACGGACTGTGCTGAAGATACTGTGCAGAAGGCACAAGTAACCTTCTATCTGCAGCTATTCTTGGGCAGTGCTGAGGTAGACAGAATCCTTATAGTTACGCTCAAAAAGGCAAAATACTGTTCCAAAGAGTACAGTGCCTCAAGTCTTTGTGGTGCCTCAGTAATAGGAGACTTTAATGGGCCAATAAATTACCTGGGCTTGAAGCCCTCCTTCAGCATCTAGGGCAGCTCCATCCCACCAACCCTCCTAGCTTCCCCAGGGCTGATATTATTACTGTTTAGTAGCTCTTCTATACGATCACTCTATTGTTTCCGTCCCACTCACATGCATCAGTGACTGCAACCTCGGAAAGGAAAGGGAAGGGGGGGAGAAAAGAAAATGGAAATAAAAATAAGCTCCCTTGGTACCGAGAAACATGGAAATGGTACGAGTTTGACATAAAAACCTTGCGCATGTAGCAACAGCATCTAATGCAGGCAGCGGAATGCAGTATCGGGACCACGCGAAAAAGAATAAAAGGCGGCACGTTTCCTCAGTAAAAAAAAAAAAACCAAAAAACAACACACACAAAAAAACCAAACAAACAAAAAAACCCAAAAAACAAACAAACAAACAAACAAAAAAAAACAACCAAAAACCTATACAAAAGCCACTATGCCAACTAAAAGAGCAATGTTATCTTAGGGGGAATATGTCACGGAGCGTGTTGGGGGGGGTGACGCGTTATGAAGTAAGGACCCCTCTAGGGAGCGTCATCTTCCCCACCGCCCCGGGGTGAAATTCCTCTCTCTGTGCCTGCGCACCCTGCGCGGGCGCCTCGGGAACCGC
>VYXH01009515.1:348351-370188 GCA_013397275.1 Burhinus bistriatus
CTGGCCCGACCCCTCTCGGCGGAGCCGCTGTGGTTTGCCGGTCGGTTCCCGGTTGCGGCTGGGGCAGGGTCGCCTCCGGCGGCTTCCCTCGGGAGGGCTCGTACTCCAGCAACCTCCGAGGGGACGCGGCGGCTGTGGCAGGGCCCCCCGGCGAGGGGCTGGCTCAGCTGCGTGGTTGAAAAACACTTGGAACTTCTCGTTTTAGAAGGCGGTGGCGATAGCGCTTCCTGCTCTGCCTCCCCAGGCTGTCTGGGGGTTCCTCCTGTGCAAAGACGGAGACTTTCAGCTTGAAATTACTGTGGGCAGCTTACGCTTTACCTGTTGGGGTTTCCTCTTTGGAGGGACTTTGGGGGCACTTGGTGTCTGCAGACCTCACTTGGGAAGCAAACTCGTGCTTAGACTAAAGTAGCATCAAGTGATGTGGGCCTGTGTGCTCTTTAGTTTTCTCCCTTCTGCTTTTGCTAAGGTTTTCAAAGACCACGGTTCTTTAACCCTGTTCCCTGCTGTTAGAGTTTGGATCAAAGGCGTTCCCAGTCTGTGGTGCTGTTGAAAAGGAAGGTGCTAGATGCCTTGAAAAATCTTGCTCTGCCTTTCAGGGCAGGCCATGGCTAATACATCCCTGGTAAGCTGGAAGACTTCAGTCCCAGCTTTCTCTGGGTGAGATTTCCAGTTGCTGTAGGGCTTGCAGAAAGTCTTTATGAATGCTGTGAAGGTGAACTTTCTTACCTTGTTGCACCTGGCCATGATTTTCAAATCTCTCTTCCTTGTTGCTCATAGGTTTCCAGGCCATACCTCAAATGATGTTGATAAAAACTTTTTACCACCACGGGAGGACTTGGTATCTGCAGCTTGCTTTGGGAAGAGTTATCTAAACGTTTGTTGATGTTCAATAATTCCCTTGTCTGGATTACTAGATAGGACGCTTCCTTAAGCACCCTCACTGCTGAGTAGGGCTCCCAAATATTGGTGAAGAATACGGGTTGTGTTATTTCTTGTTTTGTCTGAGTCCTCCTAGGGAGCTTAGAAAAGTGTATTGAATGGCTCTTTATTCCTTTAGAGTTTGATACATTTGTTACTATATTTGTATGTTTGTATATTTGTTATTTTTCAAGGTACCTTTAAAACCAGGAAGGAGTCTTATGGATTGGATTCGACTAACTAGAAGTGGGAAGGACTTGACTGGTTTAAAAGGGAGGCTAATTGAAGTGACCGAAGACGAGCTTGCTAAACACAACAAAAAGGAGGACTGCTGGATATGTATAAGAGGTTGGTTGCTGTGATGTTGCTTCTACGTTTTTCTGCATAGCTTCTCTCCTCTGTGCTTAAAGAAGAAGCAACAAAAACCAAACAACAACAAAAGCCACACCTCAAAACAAACTATGCGCCTTCTATGTTTAGACCAGATGTAATCTTGATGTTATTGGACTCAACTTTGTTCATGTTAAGAGATTTTGTGTCACAAAGATTTCCTTAGCTTTCAAGCCTTTCTTAAGAAGTCTTCCAAGTGGGCATATTTTATGCCTATTTTATATCTGCATATGAAAATAATAAAACACAAGGTTGTACGTGATGCCTCAAATAACAAGGGCTTAGCAAGAATAAGGCATTGAAAATGCTGACGTGTACTTACACTCATCAGTCTTGGAGAGCTTATTATCCTTAGCAGCTGACTATTTGTAGTGATTGCTTTAAAGCATCCAGAGACATATTAATATTAAAAATGTTACTTAAACATGTAGAATAGCCTTTGGGAAATAAGTGTGCAAGCCCCACGTATTACTTCATAAAACCTAGTAGGGCAAATGACAGTTGCTACACAGAGCAATTGTAATCTCTATCTAGCATAACAAATATCTGTGGTAACTAAGACATTCTATTTGTGTTATTATTTTTATGAAAATTTAGGTCAAAAGTTGAAAGTATCATATAAGATAACAATGTGTGAAAGGTGGTTTGGAGCAATAACCGTGGCTAAAAGAGTATTTTCAGTGCTGCAAATACAGTTCCTAGTTGTCTTGCAGAAGGGAGTAAAATGTTTGCTCTCCAGTTTAATCATTTAGAGGCTACAATACATTAATATCGCCTTAAATTTGTTATGAGATAACAGCACTTCTGTGAAGATAGATTAAGAAGATCAGATTAGCTAATGTGACATTTCTCTAGGAAGAGTCGTTCATTTAGTGGTAACTTTGATCTGGTAAGGAATGGCATTGATATTTGATGTAATGTCATCTCTGAACTCCAGCAAAAGTTAAGAATTTCTCTATGAGGGCAGCTATTTTTGTTGGGTGTTACAGGGGATGAGAGTGAGAGTAAGTGTAAAATGTCATTCACTACTGGCTTTTGAACAAAATAATAGGATTGTTAATGCTCTGTGTGCTGCTCTTGCACATGCTAGCAAAACTATAGTGGGAGGAGAGCTAAAGACAGCTTATTTACTGTGGAGGTCTGTTCTTTTTTTTTCTCTCAAAAAGGGACATGTACTACTGCAGACAGAATCACTGCTTAAAAACACTTCTGTTTTTAATCTTTTATTCCTCCTTGACTGCATCTCTGAGGTTGGTTTTTGCAAGAACTCCATCATGCTGCTTCTGTACCTGTCTTTACATTTTTCCATCTCTGCCTTTTCTTTGTTCTAGGACTACTAATGAAAAAACCAGCATAACTAAGAATCCTGGTAGATTATCTGTAGACCTGATATGTGGACAGATAGTAAAATAACACCGTTGTGGAAAAGCTAAATGAGGTCTCTGCCTTGGTAGTTAGACTGTGTCTTTATAAGAAAGAGCAGAAATTGATGAGAGGAATGTGAAGTAAAAGAAGAACAAGAGGTAATTGTTCAAAAACCCAGTATGATGATCATCAAAGAAAGCTGTCATATAGGCCACAAATTTATATATAAAGTGGGATGTCAGGGGAATTAAAAAAAAACCATGGAGGGTATATAAATGAGATTTCTTTTGCTGCTTCAAGTTTGGTGGTAAATTGGACATTTGACTAATATTCAGGAGGTCCTAACTATGTAGATACTTATATTTTATTGCATGCAGTAATCAGTGTTGCACACAAGATGGCATAGTGGATTCATCTATCAGATCAGGTTAGTAAACTATGCAAAGATCCTTCCTTTGTTGCCTGGGTTGATTGTTCTTACCAACTAGGATTGTCCCAAGTATGTCTCCCTCCGGCCTAGTGCTGAATGCCTACCTCTCCTTCTGAAGTAATTAATGTACACTTCTTAATGTGTTAAAAGCTTCTTACGAAAGCACCAGCACAGTTCCACTTCTGGTAGCTTTATGTTTGGATAATGTTATGTATCTTTAAATATTCTGCTAGCTAGGCCTGCAGTAGTCCTATTAGCAGCAATATGTCGTAGTTAAAACTGTTTATAGCTGCATTGTCCAGACTCTAATTACTGTGGTAATGCTATGCTAAGCATAGCAAGAGTAATTAGACTTCATCATTTCAGACCTATGAAGAAGCATTGTTCTGTCTGCCTGGAAATACTAAGAATAGTGCTCATGTAGAAAGAATGCTGGGACCTTTTACTGAGGCAAATTTGGTGCCAGAATTGTAAGCCTTTAATGAGCATAGGCTATGTTTAGATTTTTGTAAAGCTGAATCTGAAGAATGGAGGTTTCATTGCTGTTGGTAGCAGTTTTTCCTTATGGGAGGCAGTTCATTCCCATAGGCATTTTATTCCATAGGTGATTCTATGATGGATGGTGAGAAAACAATTATGACAGCACTTCAGGAGTAACTTCATTGGAAGGGAGAGTGAAAACAATTCTCTTTGCTAACTGTTACGATTTTATGTCTGTTTAAACCAGCCTCTGGTTCTTTTACCCCCTAGTGAGGATACATCATGTTCAACTTCAAGGGTTTATTTTGTTAAAGTCCTAACCCTGCAGGTTTCTCCAGACATTCACTGGGACGAGTGGTATGGCATTGTGGGATTGGCCTCTCTATGTAATAAAATGTCTTGCGCTCTATACAACTGTGTAACTTACATTTCTGGTTTTAGAAAGTCATACTGTTTGTTCCAATCATGTCTACTGTTTGCCATTACAGTGTTTAATATGCGCTAACCTATCAACTGCTTTTTCGAGATAGGAGTGGTTGTAGCAGTTGTAGAAATGCTGCTCACGTTTTCATATTCCATTTTCTGCAGGATTCGTTTATAATGTCACACCGTACATGGAGTATCATCCTGGTGGTGAAGATGAACTGATGAAAGCAGCAGGAACTGATGGTACAGATCTCTTTGATCAGGTGAGAACCACTGTCATCAAATGACGCTTGCTCACCAAAAGCTATTTTGAAAAATGCGTGTTTTCTGATTATTTTTAAGGCATTCCAGTGGAAATGGTGATTTGAACTTTTTCAGGTCTAAGGAAAGGCAATGGGTTAGGGCTCAGAATGGCACTTGTGTGCTGAAAGAGGCATGTAGTTTAAACTTGGTACCAAAGACAATAACAAAAATGTCACTTTGTTTTGTTGGAATGATGCTTCAATTTGACCATTTTATTAATTTTTTAGCAGAAATAGCAGTAAAGCTAGCAACAACTTGAGATACCACCTTCTTAATAAATTACTACAATGACTAATTGCTGTTGTTTGAGAGGCATTTGCTTCTCAGAATTTTCACTTTTTGAAAACTGCTTGTAGTATTCTTTTGTCTGTTAACTTGGCTGCTGCATTACCAGTGAACAAAGTACTAAGAAAAAAATTCTGGGACTGCTGTTAACTGGTTGTGAACAAATCACAAGATGACAGTTGGTCTCTTCTTTGTTTATCATTTCTTTAAATGTTTTGAAAAGACTCAGAAAATAAAGGGTCTGCAGAATGGGTGTACTTTCTGTAAGGAAACGCCTGCAAACTTGGTTGTGTATGAGCACCACTGAGTTGGTATTTTTTAGAAACAGACATTCTTCGAGTTTCTTCGGCTCACAAAGTTTGTCTGAGAAACTGGTAAAGAGCAGAAAGGAAACCTCCTCTGCTTCTGAAAGGAAATCTTTTACCTCTTTATAGTTCGTGCATCACAGTATGTTATCCCTTTATTTGCAAAATGTTTTTAACAATGAATGTAAATAAAGATTTGATGATGTTTTAGCTTTGTTAAGTTTACGTTTGGTTAATCCTTTCACAAGTGTTGGATTTGGGCATAATTGTCTGGTTTCAAGAAATCTGGAGTTTCTGTCGTACAAGTTCATCCAATATCAAGTTGTGGCCTGGATCACTGTCAAGTATTGTATGATGTACTCGGAAACAGAAGTCTTGACATCAGGAATAATTGGGGAAGCTTCTCAAGTTGTTAATAACTTCAGATACATACTTGCTACATTTTTTTTTTATTTTTTTTTTTGTTATAAGAATGGAAAGCAGTGTTCAGATCCTTAAAATATACTGGTCATGTTTTTGTTTCTGGCTGATATTTTTCCTGTTCTGGAGGCATTATCTGTTGTTATCCCCTCTGCATTAGCATTCTGTGTTTGTCAGATACTGATCTCTTCAAAAGTTTGGTAGGTTGCTGGTATTTCTCAAGTTTCTGGAAAAATTAACTAATTCAAAATTCTTCATTTCTTTCTGTTATCTGTGTATGAGGAAACTACAACTTGTGGATGGGATTCTTTATCTCATCTCCTTAGCTTGGCCCATTTAAAGTTTTTGTTTTTAAATCTCTGTATACCATTCAAATTTGTCATGCAGCACTTTGTTTCCTTTTCTCTTCTTGTGATATTATCCTGGATGCCCTGTTAGAATTGGCTTTTCTGCCATCCATTTCCTCTGCAAGTTCTCCAGTTCTGGTCTGTAAAGCTACTGCTTTTTCTTCACTTTATTTGACTTTCTGAAGTAGGTAATTTCCAAATAATTCAGTGATAGTGTGACAGAAACAAACAGAAATACACCAACTTGGTAGGGGGTATTTGTGTATCTAAACCACTATTCTTTGTCTTTGTTTCCTTCATCCTTTTTCACTTCAGCTGTATATAAACAAGGCTAATTACCCTTGTGGTAAAGGTGATCTTTATTCTGTTAATTGCATAGCATACATCATAAAAATACTCTTCTGAAATATCTTCTGTAGCTCAAGGTTATAATCTTCAGATACTGCAAAGCATAAAAAGAATAAATTATTGTCACTTTTTGGTGGTCCTATTTTTTCACTTAATTACATGCTATCTGTAATAGAAGTAAAAATAAGTACTGAACGATGCAATAATGACTTTTAAAAATAAATCTGCTAAATGAATTACATTAGCTACTGTACAGAAATGAACTTTTCTATTTCAGTGCATATAACAACATAGTAAGAATTACAGATTTTGTGAAAACCAATTTTGTTAATATAGGTTCATCGTTGGGTCAATTATGAATCCATGCTGAAGGAATGTCTTGTTGGAAGAATGGCTGTCAAGCCTATCACTGCTCCAAAAGGTGAGGTTTTTAAGAATGAAATAATTTCTATTATGCTTTATTCCAAAGGTATCTGTAAATGATGAGAAAGCCTAAATCATCATATTTACAAGGAGAGTCTTTATTCTTGTGTAGAGATGAAGGCTGTTGCATGTATTCAATCTTTTTACAGCAGATACCTGGAGATGAAACTATTTTGTGCATGAAGACTTTTATAAGTAATGTACTGCTACATTTCTTCTTTTTTTAGTCATCAGAAAACAGACGTGTGTTTTATGGGCATATGTATGTAGAAATAAATTTATGGGTTTTTTTCCCCCGAGATCCCTCTTTCTTCTGATCCCAGGGGACAAACTGTCATAGGCAGCTCTCTCATCCTGAAATAAAAGTCAGTATTTTCAATCTCGTGATTTCAGCACCAGACATAGATTTGGCAAGTTGCATATGTATTGAGGTATTTGAATACACTTTATGGGCAGTTTTCCTTTCCAGAATACTTTATTGGGTCCTTTAGTTTGAATTGGAGAAAATTTTGCTGATACAACCGACTCCTCTGAGCCAGGACAGCAAGAGATGTAGTACGTTGTCTTAAAATGCTGGTGATGGTTTTCAGAGACTTTAATCTTCAGTATTTGTTCTGGTTTGTAGGCCACAGCAAAGATTTCTTATACCTAGAAAGCAAACGCTATTACTGAATATTGCCCCTTAGCAAAACTACAGTGAAAACATGAAAGAATTAATGTTTGCAACTATTTTTCTCAAATTCTGTGGCATCCTTTAATTCACAAGTTCGGCCATCTCTTGTAGCTCTTCAACTTCTGATGAGGTGCACTGCATACTTGCTTAGTGCTTAGATCACATGACCTAGCAGTTATGATGAGTTTGGTCTGTAAGTGAAGGGGAATAGTGTTTTACATCTCTGTGTTGCTAGGTAGCTAATTCCAGTGTGGAGCTTTTAAGGTAAAATCCGCAAAGTATGGAGAAACCTTGACAGCCTAACTGCTTCATGGAGTTGAGGTGTTACAGATAAGTTACTGCTACTTTGTCAGCTGAGTTAGAAATTTAGAAGTAAACCTGGCTTATGCCGATTTCATTAATCTAATTTTTGTGCAACTGAAAGGAATTCTTGTGACAGCCAGTCAGTAAAAACAAAAGGTGTCTTTGCCCTTACCAGCTATGACAGTCCATTTTCTGCTCTTCACTTTTTCTGCTTTCCTCCATAATGGGACTGTTCTATCCATTTTGCTGTAGTAAAATTTGCAGGATAAAGGTTGCCAACAGTATAAAACCAGTTTTGTTGCCCGTGTCTCTTTTAACCATTTCAGGCTTGAAAAAATGTAATTTCATTAATTAAAAATCAAACTGATTAGACTGAATTTGCTGAAATTCTTCACTGTAAAATTATCAAAGTTTACTTTGATTCCTGGTAGGTTATGTATCCTCCTCTTTTGAATTATCAAAACCGCAATTGACTAACTTCACTATCAGCCAGCAATAATTCTAGTCTTGCATCCTTCCGGAAGATCATATTCAGCGAAGTTTGCATTTGAAAATAGAAGACTAAAATACTAAGTCAAGGTGCGCGTTTTTGAACATAGGATTCAATGAGTACATAAGTATAGAGGAAAGACAGGACTTCAAATTACAGACTATGTTGCTCTGTTTTTGTGGCTGAGGGTGAGCGTTTGGCAGCAGGGCAAGCATTGGTACTTGCTGTTTGGATACAGTCTCAATACAGTGCAGGTAAGGCAGCTGTAGGTTTGTTGGGGCGTTACTGGAAGATCTGTGGTTGTTTAGCTTAGTTTTCGTTTCCTGTGTTCTGGTGGGTTTTTGGAAGATGGTACAATTACTGGCTCGCTGAACTGTTTAAGGAAGCTGAAGCTTGTCCTCGCATACTCTAGGGTTTTTTTAAGAAAGAAGAGTCCTTTGAAGATACTGATGATAGTTAATGTTTTGTCAACTTGTCTTTTGGGAATGCTACTTGATGGTATGGTGATGACTAATAGGAAATTGTGAAGTGTCCCTTCTGTGGAGTTAGAGTGGAGCTGTGCACTGAAATGTGTAGTGTTGGTACTTGCTGAGAAGGTCAGTGCAGTAACTACAGCAGTACCCAGGCATGTAAGAGATGATTTTTAGTACCTCCCTCAGCACACCTGTACAGCATTAAACTGCTTGCCTTCCCTTCAGGGTACTCAGCTGTAGACATTAGCATGGGCATTAGTTTGTTGTCTGGTATCTTTTTAATACTGCTAATGTTTCTAATAGACACATGTTAGTATATGCCCCTATGTTACTTCAGTGGTAATATAACTTGGGAGTCGGAATGCATGTTGTATTATTGTTAATTCAGTGAGGTTAGACTGAGAGCTATGACGTCATCCAAAGAAGAGAGGTAGGGCTATGTCTTGGAAATGCCTCAAACTGTCCTTAAAATTGCAATGCCGATTTCAGTGCAGTGTGTTTAAATGTAGTGAAATAAGAGTAGACTTTTGAACACAAAAAATTACCTTTAAGCAGAAATGAGTTTTTGTGAATGACTTGCCTATCCTGGCAGAAAGCTGGAAGTGGTGTATAGCAGAATACACAGACAAATATAGCCTCAATCAAAAATTTTGGGTGAAGTGTCCCATTCATCTTGTGGAGTATTTTGTTTTTACCTTATAGTGGCACAATGTGAAAGCCTCTGATGAAGGCAGTTCTTGGTCAGCTCTGAAGTAATTTTGCAGTACTGTATGCTTGGTGCTTTGTTCCAGGAGCCTTTCCTTCACTTCTCTCACAATGGCATTTCTCCTCTAAGACTGGCTGCTGTCATGCAGAGCACTGAGAGGGATTCAGAACAGGGGAGAAACATTCACGTTTTGATTTTTGTAAAAGGCAGGAGGAAGAACACATTGGTTTCTCTCACTTCCCCAAGCCTGGCTCCCATAAAAGAGAATATAAAATGGACCTTCATATTGGGACATGCTGAGACGTGCAATGTAGCGAAGGCAGAAAGAGTACATCCAGAGGACTAATTTCCCACAGATTTGCTATGAGCAGAAGGATATGTGACTGAGAGGTGCAGTGCCTTTCCCCTTGAATTGAGCCCCTTATATGTGAATTGACACTATGTAATTCACCTGCTTGGTCTTTGTCTTCTTTTTTTCTGCTAGCGTTTGTTTGTTTGGAGTAGTTGCAGCATACTGTAGATTTAATGAAAAACTCGGATAATAACTTGTCAAATAAAACCATTTGACAGAAGGAGCTTATAGGAAGATTTTCTTTTTCCTGGGTTTCTGCCAAGGACTGGATTTAGATTGCCAAGGATTGGGTTGGTCACATTCAGTGTCTGCTCTGTGTTGTTGTGAGACAAATGTCATTGAAAGTCTGACAGATTTAGCGAGCTTCTTAGCTATGAAGTTTATAATTGCACAAGATAATCTGTGATGTTTGTTTTGAAGTGCCATAGTTCTTGTGTTTCCTACCCTTTAGTGCTGTGCAACTTTTGGCATTTTTAACATAGTATTTTTTTAATTATACATAACCTTCTGGAATGGTAATCAGTGCTGCATTTATTTGTGACTTCTTCGTATCTGAAGTGTCCTGGTTAATCTATTAATGCGTTGGAAGCTTTGTTCGGAGATCCTTACTTTGGCTTATTTCTTTAGCATGATGTGTGCAAGTACTGCACTGTAACTCCTTACTGTCGTACTCGTTTTTTCTTAATGCCTGTAGAGATTTCTTCTACTCTGTCTGAAGAGAAGAAACAGCTTAATGGTAAGTATTCACCTGGAGCGAGGTGGGGATTGAATCTTAACTTATATGAATATTACTGAATGAGCAGTGTTTATAGACTTCTATCTGTCTTTATGTTTGAATCTGATGTTGAGGCTGTAGTGATCTGTGGAAATTACAGAAGGCAAAATCCTAATAAGGTATTGTGAATTCAATGTTTAAAAGCATTACAAGACTGCAGTAGAGTAGTGTAGATAAGGGAGGTATGTGATAGACAAGCTTTCTGCTCAAGTAGGACAAGATAGGTCACAAATTACTGTGTGCTATGAAATCTGCCACTACAAAATTGCCAGGCTTTTTGATCCTTCTCTATATCAGAAAAGCTAGGTGGCGATGGTGCTGGAATAGAAGAGACAAGACAAAATCTTGGGGAACACTTAGAATTAATAAGTTTCTACTAAAAGCTGGAAGGTCATCGCTGGGTAATGAGGTGGAATGGAGGTGAAGTAGCTGATCACAGCATGACAGAACTACTTGAGATATAACTGTGAGAAAGAGCTACACCAATTGTCAGCCCAGGCAAAGAGAAGCAAGTATATAGTCCTGCAAATGTATCAGGAGGTTGACAGTAGTCCTTGTAGAGATGGGTAACCATGCAAGCCTTTACTGAGCCCCTTCCTTGAGTACTGGAGGTAGCTTTAGTTGCTAGTCATCAAGAACTGTGCATTTGATTTTGATGCTTTTAGGGAAGTGTTACAGACTGATTAGTCATATTAGTATAAGAGGCTTCCTAGAAGAGTATGTCTTATGAAGTCCCATCAAATGAGGTGTGATGGGGGTATGTTAGTGGAGCAAATGAGATGAACACCTGTGAAGGGAAATAATACAGTTTTAACTCAAGTCCGACCTATTGGCATGAAAGGGGACAGGTGCAAATTGGTCATGGGAAAGTCTAAGCTGAAACTTTGGAAAAGGAGTGTAAAGCAGTCAAGTTTTGGAGTGGTAGGAAGAGCAGAAACCTGGATGTGTCTTAAGATGAAGCCAGAGAAGTTTTGAGGTGGTGTCTGAGCAAGCCCAGGCACAGTGGGAGGAAGATAGCTTGTTCATGCTTTCTCTGGTGAATTTGAATTCCCATTTGTTTTCTTTTTTCGCGTACTGTCTTCCTTGCCCTCCTTTTGTGTTCTGTTAATGTTGTAATTGACTTCTAAAAAGCAGTTTACCTTTTAGTATGCACAAGCTTTGAGCTACACAAAAAGTTAAACATACGTCATATAAAAGTAAGCAAGACTGATTTTATTTGTTCCTGTTTTGCTCTATGGCCTTATAAGATGTTAAGCTAAACTTTGACAGGGTCTGCTGCCTGTCTTTCCTTTTTTCTTCAGCAACAAACAAGTTGTTAGAAGCTATTAATCTTGATTTGAAGGACTGGGGGAATTAGAACAAAACTCTGCTTTACTCTATCAGAATGATATCACTAGCAGCTAGTAGTCATTAAATACATGATAAATATTTTGTATTCAAGTAGAAGACTAATTTTACCATCTCTTTCAATTTTCTTCTCCTCTTGGTTATTTTGGTTCATGAATTCCGTAGTTTTTGCACTTGTCTAGCTGTCCAGAGCTTACCTATGCGTCTTTCATATTCACAGTGGATCTAGGTAAAGAGAAATAAGGGATATTCTCTCTTCCTTCTTGCTCTCCTCCTGCTCCTAGCAATAACTTTTCTTGTCCAGATTATGTGACTTCTCAGGAGACATAGGAAATGATTCTGATGGTAGTTTCCAATGAAATTTCAAAAATACTGATGCTTGCTTGTTGTGTTCAGTTTACCTGTTTGGCAAGACTTTTCCAAAATAGGAGAGGTCATTTCCTGAGGTTAACTTCTGTGAGGTTTTTCATGTTCACTTGCTGTGTCTTGGTGCTTAGCTCTTACAAATTTAAGTCAGAATGAGTCTGGAAATAAACATTGCTGTCTGAAAGTGGGAAAGAGAAGCCTATGGCGTGGACTCTGATTTTTTGGAAGTTGTTGGCACCAGTGAAGGCATTTGTATCTTATCAATCTAAGATGTATAAATAATAATTCTCTTTGAAGTATGCTCAGATCAAGCAACTTAAATGTATCCTTGATTATTTTTTTTTTGTGAACATCAATTGTATGTAATGTTAGGGGTAATTAAATCTGGAGTTTTCAGAATATATTGCTAGTGATAACAACATGGGTGTAGCTTAATGTGCTCTTCAACATCTGTTCATACTTGAGTTTCAAACAAAAGACACCAAAATTTCAAAATGCTGCCATTACCAAAGCATGCCTGAGAACTTCATGTTTATTTGAGAGCAAATATGTATCAAAGACCTTGAAAACACTTATGGTGTGGAAAAGGGTGATGAGAGGAGAGCTTCAGCTAGAGTTTCAAGTACAGAAAACTAAATCATGAGGTTCAACCAGCTGGAATTCTTTAGCGTAAGTAATATAAGTGTTCCTATTTAGATTAGGTCTCAGGAAGAAGTTTTTGACTATGAGGGTAGTGAGGCACTGGAACAGATTGCCCAGGGGAGTTGTGGAGGCCCCATCCCTGGAAGTGTTCAAGGCCAGGTTGGATGGGGCTTTGAGCAGTCTGGTCTAGTAGGTGGTGTCCTTGCCCATGGCAAAGGGGTTGCAACTAGATGATCTTTAAGGTCCCTTCCAACTTAAACCATTCTATGATTCTGTTTTTCCTAGTAATATTTGGAGTTTACAAATATGGGTCAAGCTTGTTCTGGGACTTCTAAGAGCAAAGTAAACAATAGGTACAGAAAGCTTTCAGAGCATCCTAAAGTAGGAAGGAACATTGAGCATTGGAAGGAACATCTGGAGCTTGTTCGGTCCAGTCTTGTACTCAAAGCAGGGTGAACTTCAGTACTATATCAGATTGCTCATGAGCAACTCCACCCTCATGGGAAGTGAAGAGGTGTGGTATTTTGTTTTTTCTCCCCTTCCCCTTCCCCCAGAATTTTTGCTGCTGCTTGTCTATTGCCTCTTGTCATTCTCTGAGAAGAGTGTGGCTATTTTCTCTATACTTCCTTCTCTCCCACACCCTTCTCTTTAGGTAGTTGAAGACTGCAGTTGGATTTCCCCCTTAGCCTTTTCTTCTGCAGGCTGAACAAACACAGCTCCCTCAGCCTCCTTTCATGTAACCTGTGCTCCAGCTGCTGACCGTTTTGGTGACCCTTCCCTGGACTTGATCTGATATATCAATGTCTATCCTGCCCTGGGGAGCCCAAAGTGGACACAATACTCCAGATGTGGTCTCACAAAAGCTGAAGAGAGAGGAAGAATCACTTCCCTTGAACTGCTTGCAATGCCCTTGCCCAGGATAAAGTTGGCCTTCATCACCACCAGGATGCAGTATCTGCCCAAGTTCGGCTTGTCTACTAAGTCCCTGGAAGGTTTTCTGCAAAGGTTCTTTCTATCCAGTGAGGCCTCCCACTTGTTTTGTTGCATCAGATTTTTTAAATTTTTTTTCCCAGGCGCAAAATTTTGCATTTGCTTTTGAGCTTCATGGAGCTTTTTTCAGCCCATTTCTTCAGTCTGTCTGGGTCCCTTTGAATGGTAGCCATAACCTTTCATGTTTCAACTACTTCCCATGATTTGTTATTGCTCATATGCTTCCTGACAGTGAGACAGTGTCCCCCCTTCAGGTTGCTAATGATGGTATTGAACAGTATTGGCATTCCCTGTTCCCTAAGAAATACTACCTGTAACTAGCCACCAGTTGGACTTTGTAGTGCTGATCACACCTTTTGTGACTGGCGGTCCTAGGAATTTTCTATCCAGATTGTAATCCACCTATCAAACCCAGCTCTCTCCAACGTGGCTACGAGAATAATGTGAGAAACTCTATCAGTAGCCTTGCTATCCCATGGGATTCTGCAAAGCAGTTCCCAGAACAAGCTGAAGTTTGCTCTAGGGAGGTGTAGAGTTGTAATTCTGCTGTTCATCCTGGTCACCTTAAACTCCTTCGTTTAATGCCTGCCAACAGCCTTTGGTTACACCACCAGCTTTTCTTTATTTATGACCACCATGACCAGTAGAGCACTTTCCTGAATTGGTTCATTGATCACCTGAATCTTTGTCTTTTTATTACAGTGTGACTTCTTGTTTTCACATAGCATCTTACAGTATTTCAGAATAATTCATAAATAACTTTGCCAGAACATTCTTTTTTATTGTGCCGGTTCATATATTTCTGTGGACCTGCAAAAGCAGACAGGAGTGTATATGACCATGAGTTCCTCTTATCCATGGAGGCCAACCTAAGCGTATGACATATGTCCTCAAGAAAGGCTTAGCCTTTGAAAAAGCTTTTGTCATTAGGTGATTGGTTTTCTTTTGCAATGATCTGACTGCTCTGCCATTTCTCTTCCTTGGCAGCTGCAGGCGGTGTGTACTTATGGGTAATTAAGGATCAAAGAATAAGTAATTCCAGCGAGTTTTAACTGCTTTGGGTTAATTCCCCCATCTGGATGATCAAATAGTTTTGACAGATTGGATTAGACCAGAGTTTCTCTCTTTGTTTCTATCTACTTCCCACATGGTGGAGCCACTCAATTACTGTGTTTAAGCTTGTAGTCAAACTACGAAACTTACTCGCATTTAGAAGATAATCATCTAGGTAATTGAGGATACTTACACTAATTATTTTATGCATAGCCATTTCAGGTTTGCAAGGTTTGCCTTTGAATGGGCTTGAAACCAGCACTTACCAATTATTATCTTAGACCTCTGCCTAACCATTGTCCAGAAAAACTACTGCTGTTAATGCGGTTACAAATCATACTATATTTCAGTCTGTGCAGCTTCCTCCATCATGATTCTGTAAAACTTCCTTGTGTTAAAATTGATGAAGGATTGCAGTTGCTTTTATCTGCCATCTCTGCTCAAGTTTTTGCCAAATATGTTCAGTTTCTATTAGGCCAGAGATTAGTACAGTTGACGTTTTCAAAGACTGACCAAGGGTTGCCTCCCAGCAAAGGCTTTTTCAGACTGTTTCGTGTTGTTTAATAATTAAAGTGAGTAGCTGAATTCCCTGAAAATTCCTAGCAAAGTGCAGAGACATACAGGCTGGTATCTTTGCTTAACTGACTGACATGAAATTTTACTTGTGAATTAGATTAGACCAGATATCCCAAATGGAATTTGGTCATCTGAATTGTATAAACAAATAATTCTGTTAAAGGAGATTCATTCAAATAACCTTTTTTCCATGCTTCACTATCACAAAGTGTGAAAGCACAAGCTAGTAACAGACGAAACTGAGACCAAGCTACATGTACCAGAAGGGGCTGCATGCATAGGTTCTGCAGTATATGGAACTCTTAGTTTCTGAAGCAGAACTTCATGTTCTAGGAGCCTGCTCTCCAAGGGAAAGTGCTGAATAAAAACAAAATTTAAAAAGTACATAGATACTTCAGGCTTCCTGTGGAAATAAAGCCACTAAATATTGTGGAGGGGTATTTGGAACACTCAATTTAAAAAAACCCAAAACATCTCTAATAATGATTTCTATTAAGTGAGCATCACAACAAATATTTTAATGACTCTCTGCTCTTTGTAGGTCTGCTTCCTGAGAAGAAAGTACTGGGTGCTTCTGTTAAAGATATAACTCCAAGGTAAACCTTTGTCTTTCATTGTCTGTTGAACATTCTGGTTAATTCTGTGCGGTTCTTTGTAAATGCAGGCAACTTCTTCCATGGTTAGTTCTTGATGTTTCAGCTAAATAGGATGTATCAATGCCATCCTTTTATAACTAGGAAAGTTGAGGTTTAGGTTTAAACAACTTGTCAAAGGTCATATTGACGGTATACACAGATGATGATGCAACGTTCTTGGCTTGCTGTGTTGGTTTCTAACACTTGCACTGCCTTGCATCGTATACAAATATATGGCTTATATTTGCAGACTCCTCAGCCTTGCTTCTTGAGAAAACTCCTGGAAAATTATTTCAATGGGGCTGATTACTTTTTTAACTTTAGTTAATTTGTCCATAAAAGTATGAGTTGGCATGCCTTGGAAAAGTACTTAATTTCAAGATGGAATATATTAAGATATGATAGCTGTATTCAAGTTTCTACAATATGCAAAGCAAAGCAGGCCCTAAAACCCCACTGTGATGTGCCTGCTGTTGTCACTGAGGTATCATTTTACTCCGTGATGCCTTGAGTCACCAAGATTCAGTTTCTCACTTTGCGTCAAAATCTCCTGTGAATGTGTAATCTCTGGGCTAGTTACATGCAGTCATATAAAATATTGTGGCTTGTGAACAACTGGAACCTGACTTATCTTCTGGAGTGCTCCACAAAACTTGCTGCCTTTCTTTCCGTGTGTGCCTGGCATGTTCTGGTGTGTGAATGGAAGGTGTGCAGCCTAGAATGTGTTGGCTGTCAGGAGTGTCTGCTGGAGGGGACATCCTCCCTCTCTGCCTTCTTTTCTTGTCCGGTAATCCAAAGAGTAGTCGGAAGCGGAGATTAACTTTGTTGTAGGGACAGAGTTGGCTTTCACTGGCTGGGATTGCAACCCAGCTGGCAGTCAAGTGAGAACTATAGATGTCTGTGGTGGAGAGCCAGGCATGAGATTGTCAGATGTATGGTCCCCATAAAAGCTATTCCTTTCTCTACCCGTTTTCATGTGGTTGGATGGGTAAGTTTCTTCTTGGCAAGTGTAAGGCCGTACAAACTATTAGCATTTGAAGGCTTTCTTTTTCTTACCTTACCTTGGATTTATTACAAGGTTTGGGCAGCTTGCAAACATAGGAATGTAAACTCTTAATTTAGGGGGGTGTGAAGGGAACTGGGTTTTGTGTTAGGTGTGTGGAATCTATAACTCTTGGAAGCCACCCTGGCTATTTAATACTTTTGTCTGGAGTCAAGATTTTAATCATCTTGTTAGGGAGGTTCATATACTGCAAAGAGGATGTACGTGTTTAAGTAAAACCAACACTATATAATTTTAGCTACCATGTGCTGACTATCAGGATGCATAATTAGACTGTTGTTATTTTAGTAGTCTTTTCAAAATTATTGGCTCTGGACTTACCTCTTCAAAAAGCAGTAAATAATGTATTTGGCTTATAAATTAATGAAAGAAGCTCTGCTTGAAAACTGCTAGTTAAATATATTTTGGTATGCCCGAAGAAAGTATATATTTTTTTTCTTTACTGTATTTTTTGTTTTACAGTTGTGACTGGTTCCAAACGGATACTTTGATCACCATTGTCATATACACTAAGCAAAAGGTAAGTGTATTTTATGAAAGGGAGAATTAAAAGATCCAGTTGTGATCCAGCTTGAATTCTGGGAGAACCTTATTAAAATGGTTCTTTTTCCTTGCCTATGAAAGGATATGAATGCAGAGTTGGTGATAGTTGACTGTCAAGACAAACGATTAAGGGGAGAGATCATCGTGGGTGACCACTCATATCTTGTAGAAGTTGGTAGGTACTGTAATTTTGCAGTTGAAAGTACTGAATTTTCATTCTACTTTATCAGAACCCTCTCTTCAGACCATATGCATTTTACATATGCCGATTAATATTTTATTCCTCTTTCATTAGAGGTGATTACTTTAAAGTACATTGATGTAAAGGAATTACATTGTTTATCAACTCACCTCTTCATTTGTTTAGTATGTACTTAATTTTTTTCATGTGGAATAAAGTGTAGTAAGAAATTGATGTAAAAGTTGTGTAAAATTTTTCTTCAAGTGTGTTTGCAATGGTTATTAAAATGCCCTTATTCAAAAAGGGCAAGTGGAATGATTTAGACAAATGCAGATTGGTAGCTTTACATGAGTCATGGTTAAAAGTAATGGGAAAAAATTATGCCTTTCTTAACGTTACATATTAAGCCTGTAGAAGTCATGAGTGAAATTTCAGGGCCAGATAAAGATGTGTAGGGTTCTAGGCTCACTAGTTCACTTAGTATTCTTAGCCTTAAACTGTATGATGAATAGAATGTAATTTTGGTTTTGCTTAACGTGAAGTTTGTTTCTCTTTATTTCAGACTTGGATCATGCAGTTCAAGAAGACATGGCTGGTAAGTTCTGTCTCTTGCAGAACTTCTGTATCTCTTCTAATATCAGAATGTAGAACTTCAGTTTATTTTTCTGACTTGTCAGGTACTTTACAGTTTGGCTTACCACCAGGTTTTGACACAGTCAAATCAAACTTTAATATTGAGTATTTTGTTTGTTTTGTTTTGTTTTTAAATTGGGACATTTGGGCCTGTGAAAGTAATAAGCTGATGGTGCTCTGATCGCTCTGAGAATGGCTAAATGTTAAGACAATTAGACGTTAGTTCTGTTGTGTATTTGTAAACTGTTCTTTGCTTAGACTGGGATTTTCTTGGATTTAATTATTCATTCAAATGATCTTGAAAAGAAAGGAAGTAGTAAATGGTGGTACTTACCAATTTCCAGTAACTGAGGACTCTGAGTTCATGAGCGTTCTTTTTGACCAGGTGGGCTGTGAAGCATTTCACAATGTATTTAGTAAAGAAGATATATTAGCTACAAGTATTAAGTTAGTGCTTGTTGTTTAAATGCACTGTAAAACATTATAAAGAGATAGCTGGAAGTACATTTAATTTGATATTTTAATTTAATGGATTAATTCTGTGTGTCTTGAGAAATGACTCGTTCTTCTAAAATGTCATTATAATGGAGGAGTAAAATATTTTTTTTTGTGCAAAATGGAACTGAAAGTAACAGTGTGAAACCTTTTCTCTTTTAGTAAACATTGCTGAAAAAGTTGGGAAAGTAGAGGTTATCTTAAAGAAAAAGGATAATGTTCATTGGAAAATGCTGGGGCAGCCCTTGGACAGTCATAATACATTTATCAAACGCACGGACAGAGGTAAGCAGTTTCGTGGCCATGTTACCATCTGTTTTAAGACTTTTTGGAGCTTGTTAGTCATATTTGGTTTCTCCCAGGAGTTTCTTCTTCTGTATTCATACCTTCATTTCAGGAATGTTGTTGTTGAAAGCTGCTCAGGAATTCTCCTTGAAAGGGTTCAGCTTAGAGGTGTTTTGCTTTGGTTTGTTGATTTGTTTTGTCCTGCAATGAAATTTGAGGTCTTCCAGGCTTGTGGAAAGACTAGAAGAACCTAATGGGGAAGATGAAGACTGCTTGAGCATTGTTCCATCTCATGGCTACCTATGTGCATCATATCCTTTCTGTCCATGTGAAAACCTCAGTAGACCCTGAGGAGATAGTGCATGGACTTGTGTCAATCGTTATAGGCATAACTGTACTGAAGGAACAAAACCCTCTGATTCCAACTGTTACTATGGCATCTCTCAATGCTGTAATGTTGTTCCAGCACACTGCATCTTTGTAACTTGAGCTATGATTAAATAAGGGACTTCAAGCCATGTGTAGTATCAAAGCCAGCTCTGAATAAACCGATGTGTCTGCAAGAAGCAGTAGATGTTATATATGAGTTCATTTTGTGGTAACAGAATAGTATGAACTTGATGCAGCACCAAAATGTATTACCCTGATCAGTTTGGTGGTTTTTTGGTTTTGTTTTTTTTTTTTAAACTAATTTAAAAATTTCTGCACAATTACATTATATAATATAAGCATGCTCCTGATGTTGTTGCAGCAGCCCAGTTTCCGAATAGTCCTCTTGGCCCTCTGTCTAATAATGCTCAAAAGTTGACTGTTTGATGTTACTCTGCCTTATTATGCGTGAAAGCAAAGCTGTACATTTTTAAGAGCTAATTAAATGTTGATCATCATGTTGTACACCTCTTACTGGCTCTCAGTTATGCTACTTAAGCCTTTTAAAGTTGAGAGATTACCGTGGTTCAAAAAGAAAGACCGACTGCATAAAAGCACATCTCTTTAGCTACCTTTAGCTTATGTAGAATGCAATTTTCCGCATGAGAATATCAGAAACTGTTGAGTCATCCGCTTTAATATTATATTATAGAGGAATAATGTTCAGACCTAGATGCCTTTCCTTTATTCTAACCCTGTGCTTTCAGCTCGGTCATAAAATCTACGTATTGGAGGCTTCTTTTCACTCAGTTTAGTCTTAAGTAGCCACTCTCCTTTTCTGCTTAAAATTGTGCTCACTCTAAATTGCAGAGTTTTCAATTTTGCTTCCACTTCTGTGGGTGCAAAATAATGTTATAGGTAAAGAAACTCATACATTGTGCAGTGTGAGCACAGAAATAGTAAATAACAACTCTAGATAATTTCCTTGTCTTTATTGGGTGTGCAGTTGGTTTTTTATGCAAAACAACTTTTTCTGGAGCAAAATAACTTTCTTCTGGAAATAAAATAATCAAGACTTCCAGCCTGATAAACAATTCTGACCTCATAAGTGAATTGATGCATTTTACGTATGAAGTTAAATAGATCTTTGAAGAGAAGATTAGATTGTTCTTTGATAAACTGCAGAAATGTTTTGTATGAAGTGTGTTGGAGATGTAGAGGATCTCCTTAATACTACTTACATTTCAGTTTATTTTGCATGCTGGGATAGTAGCATTATCAAGATTGTATGCATGTGGTTTGCCTGTTTACCTGTGCCCACATTAGGAGTGCTCTTAACACAGGCAGAACGTAATGTCAAGTACTAATAATCTACAAGTAAATCCTGCAGTAAGATAGCATAAGTGTGTATGCTGCTGACCAGAGTCTGATGCACTATAGATACAGATACTTAGCCACTTACACTATACCAGTGTGTAGCTGTGATGAGAGAAGAATCAATAAGGACTATAAACAGGGTGGAGGAAGCATGTACTAGCTTTGTAAATAGCTGTACTTACATGATATATCGGCTGCTATTAAAAGACTCCAGCAACATGTGTGCTGTAAATGAAGTAACTTACCCCTATTTCATTGAGAAGTAGAGTTCCTCAAATTTTATCATCACTGAAAAGGGCAGGTGGAACAGCTGGCATAAGGTATATTGTGATTTGAGCGTGAGCAGCAGAAGCAGTACCAGTATTGAAATAGTTCCTTGTGAGAGCTGCTTTGCTTCCGAGACCTAAACTGTGTAGTTAAAGCTATTTTGTAGCTATATGTCTGGTATTTCTATGCGGCACTATATATAGGGTAGCACAGATGCGTTGCCTTAAATATTCTGATTTTTTTTCACTTGTATTTTTGTATCTTCCACTGCTTACTCTCAGCGTTACCTTTTATTTCCCATGAGTAGGTGAGTCTTGTTTGAAGCCAGTGTAACTGATAATTTCCACTTCTTGAAAGTACCTGAAAATCTGGGAACAGGTTGGAAAGTAGTTATGTTATCATGTTATACCCGTTTTTTTATTTATTTCATTCAGTTTGTGTGTATTTGTAGGTTTTTTTGGTAAGCTACTGATACTTCCTAATAAAAGTAATCATTTTATTCAGAATGTTTCCACACTTCCAGTTTGGTGTATTCTGAGGCCATGAACAGCAAGCGCTTACGGGAGCACTTGATGTTTAGTTCCTCGTGTTTTTCTTGGTTTTGAGTTTTTCTGTAGTATTTCCTTGTGTATTGATCATTTCAAACATTTCCATTGTATTCAAATCACAGGAAGAAGGGCTGAAAAACAGGATTGACACTTGAAAATGTTGCTGGATTTTATGTTGTTATTACTTGTTCATATGATAGCATTCATAAATGATAGTTTGTAAAGGGGTGGGAGGCAACCATCCCCCCCCCCCCC
>VYXH01009515.1:375444-423762 GCA_013397275.1 Burhinus bistriatus
TTTTTTTAAGTCCAGCAATTGGTGTCTGTTCTCAAACTGTAGCCCTCGTTAAGAATAAAGTTCAGCAAGCCTTACTGACTTGGGCTTCCCTCTAGTGGTGCTGTTGGAGGTAAGAGCAAGGAAGCAGTTGGCAGTGGTCACTTGAGCTACAGCAGTGCCTAGGATTTCCTTTATATTTTGTCTTGCGTTTAATGAAGACTTCACTGGAAACTTCCATAAACCCTCTGTCAAGCAAGACTTCCTTAAGAAGAATTGTTGTGTTGACTTGAGAAAGAATTTTGGCTGACTTCAGGATTTAGGCCATGTACAAGTGATGTACACTTACTACAGATTATCTGGTAGTCCATTCCTGTTCAAAAGAGAATCAGCATGCCATCAAAGTTAGGAAGTAAAGAAGCATCTGCTGGTGTGGTGGCAAAATACAAAAAATCGAAGTACTTCTACTTCTAACTATTAAGACCTGAAGAAATATTAGAATCGTAGACTAACTTAGTTGAAAGGGACCTCTGGATGTCATCTGGTCTAACCTCCTGCTCAAAGCTGTCCAGTCAAGGTTTGAATATCTCCAAGGACAGAGACTCTCTGGGCAGCCTGCCCCAGTGTTTGACCAGACCATCCTCATGGTGATGCCTAGTTGGAATTTTCTGAGTTGCAGCTTGTGTCCTTTGCATCTCATCCTGTTTCCTTAGTAGCTCAGCTATTTGTGCTAGTAACATGAGTATTTTTCAATAACATGAGAAAAAGAGAAGAAATGTCACTTCACTGAAATTGCTTCAATGCAGAAAGTGTCATTAGAAGGATGTCATGCTCAATTATTCTCATATATGAACCTGTCAAATTTTGAGAGGCTTTACCTGAAAATATCCACTGGGACTGGTTACAAATTTTACATTGAAAATGCTAAATGGCGTGGTGGGATTATTGTAGGGAAGAGACTTCTCTCTGCCTTTTTTTTTTAATTCTTTGCTGAGCTGAGCGTCCGATATCTTATAGCCCATGAAACTTCCCTTGACTTACCTGTTTAGGCAGTGTGGTACTATCTTCACGCTGATATTTCAGGTTAGAGCTAAAATACTGCAGTGCTGAAACAAAGGATTAGCTAAAAAATGCTCTTCTAAAAATAGAAAAGGAAAAATGACCTCTGGTCATCTTCAGTTTACACCACCAGTTTTGTATCTAGTTTTTTTACAATATGCTGTCACTTGCCTTATGCAGGAATTGTTATTCCCATCGGTATTTTAGGAAAGCTGAGACACTTGTTCCCAAGTAGTCAAATACTAACCTATAGTAGCAATAGCAACAGGCCAGTGTCAGTTAATAGAATATTATACATGAGAGTTGAGGAATACCTTCCTATATTTGGTATTTGTTACTAAATTAACTTTTGTAAGCATGTTTCTTTCCAGAACGAAAGCTACTAAGTGGTTGTTTTTGCATCCATGCCCTTTGTTCTTTGAAGTGCTTCTTCCTTGCTGCTTTACCCCTACTTAGGTTCTGCAGTCTCTGGCTGTAATCAACAGGGCATAGCCCTCTATTTTGTTGTGTTTTCAAACCCTCTTTTAGACCATGAAGTGATGTAATGATGCAGATTACATAGCTCAGGATGGCTGCTTAGTTAAAATGGGTACAGGTCTGGCCAGCCTTACACTGAGTGCTTTGTCACAGAGATCATTTCCAGTATAAATGATGGGTCATTGCCCCTGTCTAGCAGAGGCAGACTAAATGGCTTCTCTTGCTCTGAGCCTATTGTGGGTATAGGGAAAAGATTACTTTAAGCTTCCATCAGGTATTGGTGAAACTGGTATAGTTTTTCCCCTTTGTCCCTGAACAAAGCTAAATATTCTGGGTTATTACTTCCCTTTTTCCCACTGTCTTTTTTTTTAATCCCCATCGTGAGTAGGAATGTACAAGGGTTTTTTTAATAGTTATTCTGATTAACAGTGTTCTTTCCCTGATTTCTTTCTCAGTTTCTTGAAAAATTTTGGTGGAAATGCAGACCTTGCATAGTGATTTTCTTTTTTTTCTGATTTTATTTTTAATGCTTTATTTTTGTCAGTTACCTTTTGCCCGGCATTTATTTGATGCACAGTTTGAAAAAGCACTGTATTTGAAACCCATGTCCTTGCCTCCAAAACAGCTGTATCAACAAAAATTTGTGCTGTACATATGACCTTGTAGGTGATTTAAGTAAGCATGTGAATATATAACTGGAGTTCATAATTTCTAGTTAGCCAAAAGGCACCAATTCATGTCTAAACTATTCATTGATAATGCTGAAGTGCATGTTGCCTATGTAGGCACAGATGTTAGTTTCATTTTATGTCGTGTGTAAGCATTTAAGTATTGGTATTTTGTACCTGGAAAATTGTGCAAAGCTGCACTGGAAATTCTCGTGCTAATAGCAGTGAAAGTGCAACAGCGTAGGGTGGTCAGGCCAATAAATATCTGGGATGCTGGGTGGGTTTAGATAGTCTGTTACTGAGGACTGTGGTGCTGTGCCTAGCTTATGTTTTATTTGCATTACCCAAGCTGGTTTTAGCCTGTATATGTGTATTCATGCTGTTGTTATATGGTGAATTTAGTGCAGATGGAACGTAGTACCAGGGGTTCTGCTTTCTGCTAGTATTTGGTGTTTTTCTACTTCTTCCACGTCAATGCTAACTCACAGATTCAGTCTGTTGTAGGCCTAATGTGAGGCTATAAATGGCTCCTTAGTCCAAAATTAGAAAAATAGTTATAAGTAATGATACAAGAAGCATCTGTTTATAGTGTTTTCATAACTGTATATAGTGAAATACATACCTTTCTCTATCTCTTATTAAAATATGTATAAGAATAGAAAGACAGATTGAGACTTAAGTAACAAGTAAAACTATGTTTTTAGGACTCTTCTACAGAAAATGCAAGTTGGTTTCTAAGACAGAAGTTACCCATGACACCAAGCTCTTGTGCTTAATGTTGCCTAAGAGCACACATCTCCGTGTTCCCACTGGACAGCATGTTTACCTCAAACAAATCATTGCAGGTAAGAAAAATTGAGAATGTAGCCACAATGATATTGATATAATTCCGTTTTCATAGTCTTAGGAGAATGCCAAGTCCCTGGCCACTAATGCCCTGGTTGTAGTTAGAAAGTCTCTGCTTCCAGGATCGCAATCAGTGCTTAATAATGAACTGACTGAGTTAATATTGCTGGAAAGCTAACTGTCGAGGTGGTTGGCATTTACTGTTGACCTTCTCGGCTCTTCTTTCAATTCTCCCTTTCAAACATTTTCTCTACTGAAGTAGTGCTGTTCATCTTTGAAGGGGAGGAAGCTCACTGTATGTATGTTATATGATTAGTCAGTTCCTTTTAGTTTGCAGCTTTTTTGGCATGCAGAGGGTAACGTTGCAATTTTGCGTTTTTTTCTTTTTCTGAGGGATTTGTAGCAGTCATGGAAACACTACTTTACACTCCAGTTGCATGATATTAATGATAATAGGAGGTTGTTAGAAGGATGCATCTTAAAAAGCATTGTTTAAGCGCTATTCTTCAAAATTTTGTAAAAGACAAACTTAAAATAAAATGGGATGTCAAAGAAATATCTTTTTTTTTAAGGCTACTTTTTAAAATTTGCATATTAGTTGTTATTCTGGTTACTGTACATGTGTTGCACTATGCATGATAGAGAGATTTCTCAGAAGAATTTTTAAATATCCTTTAATTGCGAACTGTTTTGTCCTCTTCCTCCCTGCCTAATTCTTTGCTGGTGTCCAACTCTTGCAGTCTTTTTTCTATCATTATACCATAGCTTTTTGAAATGATAGTGGAAGAAAATATAATCATGCAGTACTAAAAATCTGCTCTTTCAATTTGGAAAAAAACAAGCTGTGGTCCTTGAAATTAAATGTAAATGTTTAGATTTTCATGATCACTGGGGATGATTCTAGATCTTTTCTTCCAGTGTTTTGAATTGCTAAGTAGTGTAGAAATAATATACTGTATAGTGGCCTGAAGATTTTAATTGGAAGTGGAAGGTTACTGTAATAGCTGGTGCAGTGGAAAGTAATGTACTTGCTTAAAAGCATATGATGGTGTTATTTTTACAGGATATGCAGATTATTTGTTTACTGTTTGGTATTCGCACTAAATTTGCTGGATATAGGTACTTTTCATATTACTTCAGCTACTTTTTTTTTTTTCTTCTGTCTAGGGACAGAGGTAGTAAAACCATACACACCTGTACTGCCTTTTCTGCCACTGGATTTCAAAGAACCATTTTGCCATGATGGTGCACATATATATTTAATGATTAAAATTTATTCCTGTGGACTGTTCACACAGGCACTTGACCACCTACAAATTGGTAAGTGTATGTTGGGGGTTTTTTGTGTTTGGTTTTGCAGCGATTGCTTTATCTTTTCGGATTCACTGTTTGGGTATTGTGATGTTCTTACTGTTTACCTACTTATACATGGGGACATGCTTGTAACTTTTTAAACCTTATTCTCTATGCCCTAAATGTACAGGCTTATCCTCATTGTAACTAGGAGTTACTTTGTATTTGATTGTATATATTTCTAGAACAACTTTTTGTACTTTTGAATAAAGAAAGCTAGGTCCATTTTATAGACTTAAGATGCACTTCCTTTTCTGTTCCAGATAAGAGGCAAATTTTTAACACTGACTTTACAAATGTTTGTACTCATATATGTGTACTCATATAATGTAAAATCCATCAAAACCAGACTTTTTAATTGAACATCTGTTCTTTTAACAAGAATGATCCTTGTATGAAATGTATAGTATGCCAAAGATGAAGGTGATATGAAAGGGTCTTTTAAAAAACAGAATACTAATTAGCTTGTTGTCATCTCATTAACATTTATCCTTCTATTTTATTTTATTTTTATAAAGGAGACTGTGTTTCTGTCAGCAATCCTGAAGGTAACTTCAAGAAGTCACAGGTTCAAACTTCAGAAGATCTCTTTTTATTGGCAGCAGGCACAGGCTTCACACCAATGGTTAAACTGCTGAATTTTGCTCTAACTGAAGTTAGTTGCCTCCGGTATGTACATTTACGATTTAACTCCAAGCTAGAATAATCCATAGGAAGGATGAAGTGTAATGGGCAAGCTTCAGTGTTAATAAAACAATTTTTTAGAAAAATTAATAAATGGTATGAAAGCATTTTTCTTCAGCTTATGCCAAAAGCTGGCATGCCTTAGGGAAGAGTCTGTCAGAGTCTCAGCGAATTTACACATATTTGGTTATTGGCTCCCATCAGAAAAATGGATTGACTTGCATTTTGGATTTTAGTTGTGATACAGATGAGCTCACCAAGTAGAAAATCTGAGGGTTTTTTTAGAACTAGCTTTGCTTTTGAGTGCCTTTTTTTGTATTGAATTATTTCAATGTAGATACTGTTTTTCAGATTGAGGAGGTTTACAACTTTAGTTATGGCCTCTTTTTAATATATTAAAATAGCTAGCATACTTTTATATTGTTTTCACCTGCTAAGCAACAGTAAGACATTTTTCCCAGATGAGTTCCAGTTTTCACAAAAGTGCGACTTAATGTAAGCATAGCATTAAGTATATTCAAATGCATAAAAAGTTTGTATTGCATAGGCATTCTGTACTCTGCTCATAAAAAAAATCTACAAAAGGAAGTATTACTTGTCGTTGTTCAAGTGAACAGGATGTTTTGGCCCCTTATGTCCTTCAGAACCCCAGAACTAGTACTTCTGCTTGAGGTGATTGTCCATTTACAACTGTAATGTAAATTAAACTGCGACATTGAGTGTAAAAAGTCGCAACCGAACAGAGTACACAACAGCTCAACTTTAAAAGGACATGCAGAGTTACTGAAGGGGCGTACCTTGACAGAGACAAGGTCTGCTTGCATTACTTTTAGCAAAAGTTAGCCGTTAGACTCACGTCTTCCAGAATTTCTTAGCAGATTACATTTTTGTTGATGTGAACAAAATTGTGTAATTTGGGAAACTACAAAAATGAAAAATATGTCTGACTATTTTCTTTAAAGCTGTTACAGAGGACAGTTCAACATACTTGCTACTGTTTGCCTGTACCTTTGAATTTAGACTCTTGTAATGGAGATTAATTTCTAGTACTGGATTTTGTTCAATATAAGCACAGGATGTTTTGGTTCATTATGTCTTTGTGAAGCACATTTTGAAACAACATAGAAAAGTTAATTGGACACTAGTCTTCATAGTAAAGCTAAAAAGGATTGCATGTACTGCAGAAGTCTGTTTCTAGGAAGAAAAATCTAAACCCAGACATTATTCTTACATTGTTTATTGTCCAGCAATTACGTATAATACTATTTTGTGAGTGGAGAAACTGTGTACTCTTTGGCTCTTCCGAAGTGTCAGTAGTGAATAACATGTGACTGGCTGGCTTTGTGAATCCAAAAGATAAATCTCATCTGACAAAATGCTTGGGAAGCACTACTAAGTGCATTTGGAATACATTTTTTTTTTTTTTTTTTCCCCCTCTTCTTGAGGGGGAAACTAGTATCTCAAGTAAAGGTAGTTGTGGTAATATGAAAGCAAAACTAAGGAGAGCATAGTAAAAGGTGCAAATCTTGACGTTTTGTCCATAACCAGAATAAACAGAGTAGATAATGTGTGTGAAAGACTACTGCTGCACAGGTAGTGCTTATATCTACTCTGTCCTTGAAAGATGACCAGAGTGGCTTATTTTAACTCTCTTCAGCACAATTTCTTGTGCGAACTCAGTGCTTAAAGTTAGCTAAGGATGCAGCAACATCTGTTTTCTTACTAGTCAAAGTAAATTAATTTTTTCTTGCTGTGGAGGCTTGTTAGGCACTGGAATGACTTGATCTGATACAGGTTCTGTTTATATGCAGACACTTAAAGCTTGGTGTTTCTGACTGCTCTAGGCAACTTAGTTTCTTGGCCTTATTTGCTGTTTAACCTTCACTTTCTCTTTTGGGAAAATATTGCAGGAGTGTTTTTATTATATATGTGTGTGTATATATATATTTATATGTACTATTTCTGTATGTGAGATTATATGCATATATAAAAAATGTAAATATAATTTGAATAAAAGTATCTTACTCTGAAAAGTAAATCTGGATTGCATATGCTAGACCACAAATTGCAGAAGGCTGAGGAAGGGTCTGAATAATGACCAACTTGTCACTTGAGGGTGCAGAAGCAGCCTCTGTCTGTAGTGCTGGGCAAGTGCTGCTGAACCTCTGGGGCTGCAGTGCGAGCGCTGGAGAATCTACAGCCTCCCTAGGCGATGTTTGCTGTGATGTAATGGACTTGGATCATTTTGATTTCCATTCTTACTGTCTGACCAAAATCTATTATCTTTTAAGTCTCTTATTTCTTGCCTACGGTAGATGTGGAAGACAATTTGATCTCTTCCTGTCTGCAGTGTCCTTTTGTGCATGAAGTCATAACACCGTTCCTCCAGTCTTGTTTCTTCTCTTACAGGCCAAATTGTATTTGGCCAAAGTATTAATTTAAAAAGAATATCGGTCCTCTATGCTGTTTTTTTCCTTTTTAAGCTGAGACACTTGCTCCTTTTTACTGGTGGTGTATAACCGCAATCAGATGGATACATTTCTTAAAGAAGACTGAGGCACAAAGGCACTAAACACTAGGTAGAGGGTTAATGCTCTTCTCCAGTAAGTATAGGATGCTTGCAGTCTATTCTTAATTCTCCTTGATAATTGTATCTTGTTTCGTCTCCAGCTTTTCCTTCCTAAACTACCACTCGGTTCTTGTATTCATTTTTAATGTAGTGTTCCACTTTCATCCTCACTTTTCTCATTGTGAAGGTGATTTTGTAACTTTTTCTACCTCCTCTTCTTCCTGTGTGTTAAAATCACCTACGGATCTCTTGAACTCCCCTCCCTGTACATCTTTCTATAAGACCTTGCATACCAGTTTTTGAGTTTTATTAAAACCTGCATCCCTTGTAGTAGTTACCAGTATGTCAGGTTCTCCCTATTTCTTTCCAAAGAGCTGATTAAGTTTCTCATTTGTTATCTAAACTTCTGTCATCATTATCTCAACCAGCTCTTCTGTACTGGTGGGGATCATATCTAAATCTCCACCTTTTCCTTTTAGCTGTTTTCGCCCTCATTTCTAGCAAAACTGTTACCCATTCATTTGAAGTTTGGGGATTTTCTGTTCTCTTTATAGTGCTGAGTACTGAGCAGTACCACAGCAGATATATTTATCTACACTGGGGAGTATCAGTATGGGTGTCTCAAAGCATTATTCTCCAAATAACCAATTTCTACCTTTGTGCCCAATGAACAAAATGCATGACTTTCCTATACACTTCTTAATGGCTTTTTTTCTCCTACCTGAGTAACACTTGATGCTGTCATGCACCATGCTAGCTTTGAAAGCACTACATTCTTGAAGTGAGCTTTATTTTCCATGTTTTCATGGAAGTGGGCCCTGGGAAGCATGCAAGGAACCTAGATTTTTGGCGCATGCTAGCTTCTGACTGAGCTGATTTTAGTATTTAAAGATGCAGCATAGCTGACTTGGGGCTGTTTTGTTCTATACCATGGAATTTTTCCAAAGCTTGTATGTTGTAATTTATTTTGAGTTTTAATGCATCTGAAACTTCTTTCTCTCAGTAACACTACTGATGATGTGTGTTAATATACAATGGTCATACCTCAGATTTATATTTTGGCAACAGAGAATGAACGTGCTTCTCCTAAGTAGAAGATGATCTCTTATATTTGGCATCTGCTGTAGCTTGTAAGAGATTTCCTGGTATCTTGAAGTGCTACCAAACTGCAGAAGCAGAAAAGGTTAGAAGTCAGAAAAATGTGATGTCTTCAGACTGGGAGAATATAGACTTAAACCGCAGTTGAAGAACAGCTGGAGATCATGAGCTCTCCACAGAAGCCCTAGCATGTGACGTGCATGCATGAAAGGTGGCTCTGCAAGGTACAAGGATGAGGTGATGGGAATTAATAGTTTCAGCACAGCATCATATAGACTTATTGCGTCTGGTGCTAGTCTCTTAGAAGCAAGGTTGACCACATGTAAAAGGGACACTGGGTAGTAGAGTGCCTTGTTTATGGAAATGTGTGGTGTGAAGGACCAGCAGGCTTAGCTCAGCCTCAGTGGAAGCCCTGACAGGTACCCATGTGGTTCTGCATGTGTTTCTGTGCCGGAGATCCCAGTGCTCCAGCTTCCTGCAAGTATGGCACCGAACTTACTACTTTTGGGCACCACAGCAACATGCTCTGCTCAGAGCTGTGCCTGAGTGGAAAAAACAACAGTAACTTAAAGCCCTGGGGGATGCAGTTCAGGAACTGCTTGCATTTAACAACAGATCATCTGTCTTATACCAGTTGTCCCCAGGAGAAGTTAGGTTTATGTGGCTTCATCAAATGGTAAATTCTGTTTTGTAAAGTCAGTCTTTGTGTTTTACCTCCACTGTAGCATAAAAATCTGAAGAGATAATAGCACTGACCTTAGTGACAGAGCATTTATTTTTTTATGTGAACTATCTGGCAAATACAACATTTGTAAACAGTAGCTTTCCAGGTAAGTAGATTTTATAAATCAACAAATAAATTAGGAGTAAGATAACATGGTACAGAGCTGTAGTTTGCTCTTCAAGTTATGAGTTGATTTTCTCTTACTCCTATGTGTTTAGATTCCATCTTTATGAAATTAATATTGACATAACCTTCTTGAAATTCCAGTTTCACCTCTACAAGCTGGTGTATGTAATATTAAAAAGGTATACAGAGTTCATATACCAGCTATTAATTGAAGTAGTAGTGCTCAAACAGTATTGAGAAACCACTAGATAAAACTTGATGAGCTATACTGTATTCTCAGTCAGGTATTAGTAACTTCAAGAGACTTTGTTTTTCTTGGGACAGCAGTCTCTGAGCTAGAGGTTGCAACTACAGACAGGGTTATGACATTTGGAAGAGAGGTCAGAAGTTCAACAGACTTTCAGGTACAGCAAGAAAGATACTATATTGAGTTAGTGGCAAAAAGATTTGAGGATTGCAGAGTTGCAAAACAAACAAACTTAACATAAGTAAAAGGCTTCTCTATAATGCAGTAAGTTCTGATTCTTTAGCACGTGTTTCAAATACAGAAACAATCTGCAGTTAATTTTTATTTTTTTTTTTTTAAGGACAGTGAAGCTGATCTTCTTCAACAAAACAGAAGCTGACATACTTTGGAGAAACCAACTAGAGCAATTAGCTCTTAAAGATGAAAGGTATTTAAAAGTCTTGTGGAGAACAACTTGTACAATCCTAGTGTACAGAAGAACAAGTCTCGGGGCTTAGACTAACTGTACAGCTTCAGCACAAAGACAGATCCCGATTCTGGAAACTCTTAGCTAAGGATTTCATGAAACCTAGGGAGTGGAAGGAGATGTGCTTATATCGGTCACAGATGCATAGCAGCAGGCTATGTCATTATGTTCTGTAGGTCCCATAGGAAGCCAGGGATTTGATTTGACTAATAGATGTTTATTGGAGATGATGTGTTAGATGAAGTAATTGTTAAGACTGTCTGAGAAGCTTTTTGAAGGTGAAGAAAAATTAGCCTTAGCAACAGAAAATACAGATACGAAAGGAGAAGCACAGAAGTGATAGACAAGGACAGTGTACCCTGGGAGCAACACTCTGAATTTAGAGAGAAGTCTTGAAAAGCATCTTTAGTGTCACTTAGTTGAGAAAATATTTGTCTAGAAATTCGAAGTTTAAATTAACTTTCATTTTTACTTACTTATTTTTGGGGGTTTTTTTCCTCACTTACAATGTAATTACAGATTAAAATGCACTAGTGCACATGTAATGTCAACTTAGTTTAGCAGGCCATAGTCCTGTCAGGAGACATAGGAATACCAGGTTGCCTTTTAATTTCAGTGCCTTTACTTTTATCACTAGACAAATCACCACTGCCTAGATTTTACATGATAGACGTACCTTTTGTTTATGCTTACTTAATTCTTAATTAAAATTGTATGAACAAATTAATTTCACTTGTTCCTTCACAACAGTGAAGTGGAAAATCAGTATTATGTCATAACCTGGTGATGTCTGGCACATTCAAAGCTTCATAGTCTAGACATTGTGCAAATTTACAGTAAAAACCCTTTCTGCCTTTCACGAGGAGCCTCAGATACACAAGTGCTTGTTTTCATGGTTTTTTATTCAATAACTATGCTGTTACTGGGGTTTTTAAAACCGCTATAGTATTTTCTCATTAATGAAATTGTACTGACATTTTCACAAGTTTGGCTAAGCATTCTTATTTCATTACTGTTGTATTGAGCTCCACCAATATTTGTATAAGTGAATAACAGAACAATAAAAATCTGTGCTTTAGTATCTTAGTGGTTACCATCTGTTTTTCTTTGTAAGGTGAAATATACAGCTAAAACTTTTACGTTTGAAAGATTGGGTTAAATGATTAAATACACAATACTGGAGGTGATTTGATTGACTTGATCGGTAGGAGCAACTAAATGACTGTGAGATCTGAATACTGTGCAGTGAGAACTGAGCAGAACAAGAAAATAATCATAGGAAATATCAGTGTCTTGGTCACCAACGTTTTGTGTAGCAGATTTCTAATTGGAGGCAATATTTCTGAAATAGTCTTCTACTTACCAGGTTTGAGGTTCAATTCATTCTTTCACAACCAACGGAGGACTGGGTGGGTAAACAGGGGAAGATTTCTTCATCTCTTCTCTCTGAGTTTGTGAAAAGAAGCAGAAAAGACTCCAAAGTGCTTATCTGCATCTGTGGTCCAACACCTTTTACAGAACAAGGAGTACAGTGAGTATTTTAAATGGTGAACTAGACAATGAGGAATTTTTTTTTAAATTTGGTCACCTAACCAGCTGTAGCGTTTCTGACTTGGTAGTCTTTCATAAATGGCCTTATGTTTTCTGCTTTGCAAGAAAACTTTTTAAATTTAAAAAAAAAACAAAACACATTAAAAAACCCCCACCTGGCATCATATGTTAGGCGTATATTTAACGTATACATAAGTAAATATCAGCAATAAGTAAATTTCATAAGCTCTAGTAAGTTGTCCAAAACTTTCTAAGAGCATCTCTTTAACAATGACTTTTTTTCCCCAGAGTTTTAAGTGCTGCTTTTAATTTGATGTTCATAGAAAAATTGCTATAACAGGAAGTAAGCTTTCTGTGTTGGTGTTAGCTTGATAAACTAAGTTATTAAAAAGAAAATGTAAAGCAGTTGTTTTATCACAAACACTTCTCGAATATTTTTTTTAAATTTTTATTAATGCATTTATTTATGTCTGTACCTGATACTTTCCTTATTTTATATGCCATATATTTAAAGATAAAAGGCCTTGTTACTTTCTGTTGCCTAGCTTGAAAATATTGAACTAATATGGACATCAATTGCATTTCTGCAGCCCTGCTGAAGTGAGGTGCATGAGTCTAATGGAGGGTGGAATTGGCCAATAATTATGCTATCTCTTGAGAAATCTGAGATAATTCAAATGATATTTGTATTTGTTTTTAGAAATTTTTTCAGTAACCTAAAAGGTCATGTAATGCATATGAGCTCCTGGGCATGAATTGTTTTCTAAATGTATTTGCAAAGGTAAACTTCATTGTGCACGTCTGAATAAAAACAAGATAGTGGCGCTGAAGTTATGCTTCAGCTGTGTCTGTGGTGGGTTTTGGGTTCCAAATATTAATCTTACCAACCTGATTTCTGACTTTCAGATATCTGAAGGATCTTGGATACTCCCAAGAAGAGATACACGCTTTTACTGCATAAACCCATATGAGGATGTCAATGTTTGTTTGTATAATTCAATCTTATTTATTTACCTTCATGAATTTAATTAAGTGAGAAGCAATTTTTTTAAGACTTGATATTTCACTCTTGGTACCAAACTGTTTCTTGGAAGAAATATATCTTTGGAAGAATTTTATACTGTGTTTTATCTTGTTTTTGTAAATACTTTTCCTAATTCAAGGTATTAATTTATTGTAGAGGCAAGCAAAAATATATAGTATACATTATGTAAGATATTTTATGTTGTTGGTTTATGGGAATTGTTAAATTTGACAAGCACTGATTTAAGTTTTGACTTGAAAAGCTTATTATTTCTTACTGTAAAAGGTCTTAAGAGCAATACTGTCTGAAATTAACTATTGCACTGTAACTCAGGTAACCGGTCATTGAAAGATGTTCTTTGCCATCTGAAATCTCTCTTTGACTTGCAAGTGATCTAGATACATTTTTGGCTTTGTAAACAAAGTACCTTTGGTAAAATATAAAAGTTTACATCAAATAATAAAAATTAATAATTTTACATTACTTTGTGCATTTTCTGTATTTTCAGTTTATAAAGGTTACAGAAAGGTAAAAGTTACAGAAAGGTTTGCATGAGCTTAGGACACCAGCTGAGAACTCAGAACAGAGGCACAGACTCAGTCTGCTGTGAAACTTTCTATGTGACCTCACTGATATTACGCATCCCTTGTTATGAGACATTCTGAGGGTAAAAACATGACAGCTTACCTCCTGCAGATACCAGGGTAAGGACCATAGAAGTACCTAAAAATATTTGACAGGTTGCAGTACTATTAAATGAGGTTATTTGAATCAGTGGGGTTTTTTACTCCATTACTAAAAATACATTATCATGAGGCAGTAGTCTGCTGTCTAATAATAGTTTGGAGAAAAAAGCAGCAAAGCACCTATCCCCCTTCTAGATGTTGTCAGTAATACCTGTAGGCATTGTTTTGTATGACATCTAGTACTGTTTTCATCCTTCTGTTGTGTTGAATGGGTATTTCTTCCTCCTAAGAAGCCAGACTTATGGTTGTGGCATTAATACTTCAGCAGTCATGCAAAATGTTTTAATACCCTTTAAAAAGGTTAAATTGCTCTCTGACAGTGACTGGCTATGATAAACTGAGCTGTCATCTCTTCAGTGCCCTCTTGTTTATTAGACTTGAAGTTAGAAAAGGATCTGTGTCAGTCATTGCTCACAAGATATTTCAGAAGAGATGGTGGTAGCGTCATCATTTTGTCATCTAGAAAGATCTAAATGTTTTCGGTTATAATTTTGCAATGGAGATGTTTACTACAAAGCTCTGAACAGGTTTCTCTTCCACTGAAAAGAAATATGAGTGCTATGCTGGAAAAACAAAGCACTCATTTAATTTTATCACTTTTTCTGTCACAAACGCAAGATTACTGTGGTGACTTAAAAAATTACGTTTTGGTATTAATGATTAAACCTTAGTCTTCCATAGGATACTGAGGAATTTCTCATGTTCTGGTCACCCAAGATCTGATGGGATGGTCTCCCGTGTGAAAGAATTTCACTAACTGCCGCCCTCTCAGGCTTTTTGGTTTTTAACAGGTTACTTTGCCAATATCCTGCCCTTTGTGCTTTGATTGTCCTTATCTACCTTTATCCAGAAGGATAAAAGAAAGTGTTTTGGTTAAGTAGCTGTTGTGACACAGTACATCGATATCTTTGCCTTAGGACATAGGCCATATTTCTTAATAGATGATGACTTCTCAGAGGCTTCTTTCAATCCAGGTGGTGATCATGGATGTGGAACTACTTCAGAGTAGGTCTAGAAGCTTGTGCAGTTAGTATGCATCCTGTTTGGTTTCTGAAAGTTTGTTTCCAGTCTGGTTACTAGTGGTAATTGCTGTTTACATTTGCAGCTTGAAGGCAGTTGTGCTCTTGGAGACTTTAGGACTGCCATTCTGAAGCAAGGAAGACCCTGACACAATTGGTTATGTTCAGTGTCATAAGGCATATGGATCTTAAATACCTTAAATATGAAGCAAGGAAAGCAACCAAATTGGTAGCTGCCCTTAGAAGTCCAACAAGACGTTGAGTGCAGAGGTGTTCTGTTGTTGTGGTTCTTCCAGGTCAGATCTCCATGGGGTTGGAGTAAACTGTCTGGATCTTGGGCTGCGTCTGTCCATGGCGAAAAGAGGACTCTACCTCCAGGGCTTGTTGACCTTGTATTTTTCCTGGAAATATTAATACTCAACCAAAACGGAGCAATATTGAGATGCTTATGTTACTGATGAGGAGCAAAAGAGACATCCTTGGAAGTTTCCATAAGCAAATGTGTTGCCTTTGAAAACTTTTGAATGGTTGCTGTTGGTAGTTAGTTTCTGATTCATTCAACGTCAGGCATTATCAAGCACTGAATTCAGAAGTGTTTCCGTTCATAATAAAAACGGAGTATCTAAACCTGGTCTAGTAAAGGGGAAAGTCTGGAGATTCCTGCCCGAGATCATCTGTGAATCAACGTGAAGTTATCATTTGGACCAATGTACTATGAGGATCCCCTTGCCGTGAGGGAGACAAAAGGCTGATGATCCTACAAGGCGCAACATTCAATGATCTTAAGGGTCTTTTCCAACTTAAATGATTCTATGTTAAGCATTAAATAATGAGTGAGTGTTCCTGCTTTCTTTTGCGATTACTGAATAGACTTGTTAAATTGTTTGTTTTAAGTAATACAGCACTAATATTCTTATGCAGATCTTCATACTTTGGTATTTTGACTCTCAAATTATAGTCAATTAGTGTGGGCAACTTAATTTCTTTTTTTTGTTGTTGTTGAAGTGGTGGGTTTTAATGTATCTGCACTACAATTGTGTTGTGGTGGCATCTAGTTCTCAACAAGTGCCTCAGGTTACGTGGCAACTTCTGGTGGTTATATTCTATGGTTGGTTGTTACAGAGGAAGAGCAATACTTAAACATCTTCTGGAAGTTAAGAGAATACGTATATACATACACACACCTCCAGTATAAATGGTGTTTCCTTAGCTAGCCTGCCAGCCTATAGCATAAGTTTTGAAGAATTTGCACATCTCTGGGAATGCAACATGTCAGTTTCCCCAAAGGTGGGGTTTTTGTTTGTCCTGTACTGGTATGACTTTCAGTTCTTTATCATTAGTTCACTGACATGCCTTGTTGAACGTTTCTGCTCAGCAAAATGATATACTACCCAGCTTCTGTTGAAGCTGGCCTGCAGATTTGGAGTTACTGGATCGGAAGAGGAGAGAAGGAATAGGCTCTCATACGCTGTGCAGGGATTGACCAGAAGAGCTATGTCTTCCTAGGAAACAAGACCAAAAATAGAAGACTGACATCAGAAGAATATTCTCCTGTTCCCACTTTTTATCGGTTAATGTCAGATAAACAGTCTCTTGAATTAACACTCTGGGCCATTTCTGGATGGTATTTCACCAACCAACAAACCCTTTTTAGTTTTCTAAAAGGAAATTTGAAACATTTATCAGAAGGCACTGGCTTAATTACTGTGTTGTCAGGCTCAAACTGGGAACTTGTATGGAAAATCATTTATGGGGAAACAGGGATATCTGCAGTCTCCCAGCTCTTTGTTTGCAACATATTCTTGAATAAAGTCTTCATGTAATTCTTGTTAATGTTTACAGCTGTAGATATATATTTTGTGTAATTAGAACAGTAGCTTGAAGTAAATACTTCAGTACAATATATTAATAATAATACTCTGCCAAGAGACTATTCATAAAATATTTAAGCTTTTGTCCACATTAGAAACATGAAAAATAAAATCGTTAATCTTATACAATATACAGTGCTTATATTCCATTTTGTTGTTGAAGACATACAGATTTAAATCCCAATTATACATTGTAATCCATTAGTAAGACTGCTTTATAGCTAGCTGCTGCATGCTGCTGATAATGAAAAGGGATGATAAATTGTAACAATTATTTGCCAGTTGTATTTTTAAAAACTCAGCTTCTTGGGTTTTGTTGCCCTTAATAAATGTAAGGAAGACCATTGCTTATAGGAAAATCCAATTTGCAGATATATCAGTTCTAGTTCTGGAATACTTACATATCCAAGGACTGATTAAAACAAGGTCAGAGAAGCCAATGTGAAGTGGTGTAGCTGATCATTTCTCTGCTGCTGCTCAAGGAGATGTTTGTATGTTCATGAAGAGAGAATTGTTTATAGCAAAGCATCCTTAATTAAACCACACAGTAAATATAAAGAATTTGAAGAACGCAATCATTCAGTAGGTCTTCATTAACTAAAAAAATATTCTAATGTTTTGTTTACACAGTGTTTATTATTTCACTGCATCAGTCGTTCTGCTTTTCTGGAGGAGATTCATTACATAGTAAGGTGGAAAAATGTGCTCTATTGTCTTCTCCCATGCATTTTTTTTTTTTCTGAGTGAAACTGATTTTTGGGAGAAGCCACAGAAACCTCCATGTCGGTGTATCTTTTATCATACTAGCCCTTAGCTGCTTTTCTAGAAAGATTCCTCTATTACAAAACCGCAACACCCACCTTATTTTAAAAGATGGTCATAAATATTATGCATCCATCACCTCTTAACATCAGTAGCTCACTCTACTTACAGATGAAATAGTTTCTTCTCCTCCCTCACAAGAAGGTATATTATCAATACTGTGGAAATACATCTGCCTTTTACATCATACTGCTGCATCCTGATTTTGCATTTTTAAAAACCAACAAACCAAAACCAAACTAAAACATAAACCCACCACACAGATTTGTGGAAGTTACACCCACAAAATCTGCACATTACATCTCAACTTGAATGGGGATTTTCAGAGACAAACTAATTTTTATGAACTCACTATCTCCTAAAATGCTATTGTAGAAGACTGACGTGTTTCCCCGTCTCATTCTTCTCTTGCAGGTATGTCTGTAACGTGGCTCTTTGAGCTGGATGGTTTGGAAATAGGAGCATAGTCCCCAAATGTTTTGATTCCACCTACAGTCTTTGTTGCTCTGACCTTGTCAAGAATGATATCCCTATGGTGATCCCTTCTAGACTACTTCAGGAGGACCTCTGTAAGCATGGCATTCTACATTTCCAATTGGGAAAATACCTATTTAAGTATCTTATTGCAACGATTGAAATCCAGATCACATCCAAGCGTGCAGTTGAGAGCAGTCATAATTTGACATCTGTAGTGGAGTTAAGTGGAGGGACACTTGTTTCCAAGTTCCAAAGTGGACTTTCTGGTGAGATGAGCAGAGTTGCTGTTTCCCCCAAGATAGGCTCTCAAATCTTCAGGCGCTTAGAGGATTTTTAAGATGTAATTTAGGATGAACTGCTGTACTTCTAAAAGCCTCTGATTTCCTTTCAAGTTTTGAATAGATCTGTTATTACTCATAACTTGCTTTGCACAAGTAGCTTAGCAACAAATGGCCACGTGACATTATTTCAGCTTTCTAATCTAGATACGATGCTATTCGTTAAAAGTGGCTGAGGTGTAAGTTTATGTTTTACTTATATCTAGTTACTTATATTAACTTTAAATTTTACTTCAAAGACTTGTTGCAGATTGTAAATTTTATAGTAAATTCCTGAAGTGATGGACATCAGGCTGAACATCTAAAATCAAGGCTGATTTATATTAACAAGAGAAAATGTTTTTTGAAGGTAGTGATGCTCATGGTCTGCCTGTTTGTAATAGGTGGCATCTCAGCTTTATGTGGCTGTTGAAATGGAGCTGCTGACTGTCTGGTTTTCTGTTGTTAGAGAGTATAACCCACCCATCATATTCTGAAGACCACATACCTTCTCTGTTAATTTTTCATATCTGTATTCACTTAATCTGTTGTTTTCCAGTAAGGACGACAGTAGCAGTAGCTAATTTTTCCCTTGAAGCATATAGCTGTTGGAGTGTTGTGGCCATATGTGTGTTTTTGTAAATAAATAACAAGCAACTTTGCATACAGTACTGGATTACTGGACAAAACTTGTAAATCTAATACTTGAGTATCCAGCAGTTTTTTCCATACCATCCCTATACTTATGCTATGGTAGCTAGTCTACTTCGGAAAAACAATATTCATAAAAAGGATGAATTCTTATGATTTAGAGTTGTAGGGATATTCAGTGGCTGTCCCTGGCTTGTTCACTCGTTTTTTAGTACCTGCAAATCAGATTAAGACTGTGTATCATATTTAATAGTTTTAAATGTAGAAATAGTTAATAGAAGGTAGAGAAGTATTCTTTAGGGAATTTTTCTTAAAAAAACATAATTCACAATTTAAGTAATTTTCTTTTTGTTGAAAGTAATAGAATGTAGGTACTGCTTATGTATACGGGAAAGGTACACACTACTGATGACAGGTTTTTAAAAAAGGAAATCCTAATAGACTGAAAGGGTTAAATCCCTGACAATTCTTGACTAAGGCCTTACTGTGGTACACAAAAGCTTTACTTGCATCTTTCTTAGCTTCACTTGCATAGTTTTGGTAGAGTTGATAATAAGATGTACTCTCTTGCCTGACAAGATTAAACAGGCTTTTCTCTAGCTCGTTAGGCTTCCTGGGTAAGTCACTGATAATGGGAACTCAGGAAAATTGTGACCCGATAAATGCCAAAGAACTAATTTAAACTGACCCCCTTTGTAGACATTCTGGAACCAAAGGACTGATGAGCTAATTCAATGACTACATATGGACAAAGGAAGCCCAAAGTTCAGCTGATGGACAGCATAAGGACTATGTAAATGAATTTTTAGGAAAGACTGCCCTTCCAAGAAATCTGATGAATATGTATGGTTTTTCTGTATATAAACTGATGTACTTTGCTAACCCGTTGGAGCACTCATGGTGGAATGATCCCCAGTGCTGCCATAAAATGCCTGCTTAATAACACTTTGTTGTTATTGAGTTTTATTACATCGGTTTCCTTACCCAGCCGCACCTAGCTTCCCACCTCGGTGAGGAAGTTAGAAAGCAAGGGAGTTCGGAGAACACCGATCTTTGTATCAAGACCATGACTGGGTGATTAGAGATTACAGGTGAAAGCTTGCAGAGACAGTAGTAATCAAATAATATAGCTGGAAAGTAATGTTTTTGTTTATATGAAACTATACTCATCTACTATAAATAAGGGGGAGAAAAGTCTTATTGGTGAAGTCACCAGACTCAGCCAAAGGAACCAAAACAACCATTAGTAGGAACCCATGGCAATTAGCTGCAGCAGGGGAACTGCTGCCTGGGTTTAGTCACATGGCTGTGCTGAGCTGATAGCTGGGTGCTGGGGAAAGGGGTGTCCCCTATGGCCTCTCCTGCAAGCTGTGGACAGCTCTGCTCAGTGAAAAGCCTTGAGGAAGTCCTTCAGCTCCTTAAACCAGTCCTTTTTCATTTGCTGCTTCTTCTGGGTAAGTTATTTACCACCTTGAGTTGATTCAGCTCGCCAAGAGGAGTGAGATGAATATCAAGACTGATACAAGGGGAAGGGTGAAGTATGTAGCTGAGGTTGCTCATATACTCAGAGAGTGTTTGTTAAAAAAGAAAATGTAGCTTAGTGGGAACTTGGCTCACAGCGGGGAATCGGATCTCCCAACCAGGACAGTCAGTTGCTCACTGTATGGCAACAAGAGTCTCTGTTGCAATGGGCTTTGCAGCAGCACTATCAGCTGGACCAGATGAGACTCTGGAAACTGGTTCTGCTCATTTCCTGTAACCCATGGCCCTGCAGAGGGACCTGGACAGGCTTGAGAGGTGGGCCCATGCGAACCTCATGAAGTTCAACAAGGCCAAGTGCAAGATCCCACACGTGGGTCGGAGCAATCCCAAGCACCAGTATAGGCTGGGTGGAGAATGGATTGAGAGCAGCCCTGCTGAGAAGGACTTGGGGGTAGTGGGGGATGAGAAGCTCAACATGAGCCAGCAGTGTGCACTTGCAGCCCAGAAAGCCAACCATATCCTGGGCTGCATCAAAAGAAGTGTGGCCAGCAGGTCGAGGAAGGTGATTCTGCCCNCAGCATGTGTTTTACACACAAAATAATTATTTCTGCTCATATAAGCACTAACTTGTAGCAAATTTTTTTTCTTTGTAAGATGATGTTGGAAGTACCATGATTGTTTTTGTCCAGATGAGGTATTTTCTCATTCTGTCATCCATACAGATTATCAAAAGTTTTAAAGTTACATTGTGTGTGGGGGAATGACAGAAAAAAAAAAAAAACAACATAAAAAAAATTTAAACACCTTCCAGTTCAGAGTTTTGGCTGTCTATTTTAAGAATCTCCCCAGAGCAGGATTTAGCTTGAAATGGAGATGCCTAAAATGAAGTGCCTGTGGCTGAGCTAAATTTCTGTGCTCCCTTTGTAATCACTAGAGCTCAAATCAGTGCAGCCTGTGCAGGTGTGAGAGTTGTTTGTGAGAATTGTTTCAGCTGAGCTGGGTGTGGGATTCAGGGTGCCTAGTGCTGTTTGAGGTGTACAGTGGCAACTCAGATCTATATACAGGGTCTTTTTTTTTTGCTTCAGTTCATGCTTGTCAGGCAATATTTTCTACCTGTCTCAAGCACTGTTGGCTGCCTCAGAAGTCTTTATTTTTCTCTGAAAGTACATAAAAGCCTTTCTGCGTGGGGAATGCAAACAGTTTTCAGAGACTGACCAGTATATTCATGTGGAGATGAAGAATTTGTGAGTAACTGTGATTACTAATCTGAGCTACTCACATTTCAGAGATAAGTGACTCTTAATTCCACAGGGTTTAGGCTAACATGAGTAGTCGGGGGTGGGTGTGTGTGTTTATTTTTTGTTTTTAATAGGATTGAACATTAGTGAGGGAGGGATGTGGCAGCCCCTGTCTATGTGACATGGCGTGGGCTACAAGTTTCCCCACTGTATTTTGACAGAATTGTATCTTTGACAGAAGAATTGTTCAAAAAAAATCCATAACCTGTTGCTGAACCTGTAAACAAGTGGATGTAGAGCCATTGTCCATGTGTGGAGGTGATTTTCCAGCAGATGTTACTAAATCCCCTGTCTCATCTTTTAGGCCTTTGATCACTAGTGATTTAAAGTAGTAATATCCAATTAGAACTGAAGCAGAGATGTTTCCAAGCGTAGCTGTAGTCTGGATGTATCTCTTTGTAGCCTTTCTGTGACAATACTTACAAAGTGCTTTGAAATCAGGTTTAGGTTTTCTTTTTCTTTAGGTTTATTTTGTAACTGTCTTCAAGGTAGGTTTTTCCTGTATATTTTTATGTTTTTAAAAAAGTCAATATGCTACTGAAAGACTAACAGTTTTCTAATTTACCTGATTTACCCGATCTTACTTTAAATGGTCTTATTAACATACCTGTTTTTCCAAAATCATTAGCAAGAATAATCTTGTTTCATTTTCTACAAGTATATAAATCTACTTAGGGCAGGGGCTATGTGGTTTTCCTAGGCTAGCAGCATTAATGTGGAGAAATTTGGATTAAAAAAAACCCAAACAAAACTCTCCTTACCCCAGTCCCACCTTTCAACTTCTCAAGCAGATATTTTAAATATTAAATTTCTCAACAACTGGAGGGAAAAAACTCTTATTTATGTTCTTGTAGAGCCGTCTTAGTGTGTGTGATGAGTGACTTCACATGCTAGTCAGAGTCCAAATTTACTTAATCCTGGGCCAGAGTAAATATTCCCTGGCTGTCTCTCCATACAGTCCTATGCGTATGCAATAAAGATTCTCCTCTGAGATAACTACTTGCCTTTCATTCTTTGATTTTCCTTTTATTGGCCACATTTCATGTTTTCCCATGCTGAAGTTCTAGTGCACAGGCCTGGATGCTTTGTTCCTATGGAAACAGATGACTGTCTTCAAACAAACTGGGCTTGCTGAGTTGCTGTGGCAACACAGGTAAGAAATTCTAGTAGGTGCAGAAAAGTGTCAAGCCTGTGCTGGCTGCTAAGTCCAAGCGTCTGGCCTCTGCCAGGAGCTGGTGCTGGATACCCCAGAAGGGAGTGAAGAATTCCGTAGGATGCAGATTAAGATTAAACCTTAAAGCGGCAGAACATTCCTCCTAGCTTGCGTATCCTACACTTAACCATGAGGAGTGCACTCACCTGGTGTGTTTTGTAGCTTCCCAAGGGATTTACTGATTCTGTTATTGATGATTTGGCTTGTAGAGGTCAAAGAGGAACATCTGGTTTTTGCTGTCAGTTTGCAAATGTTTCTAATTGAATCGTATGTGCTGGCAATCCCATCTGTACCTGTAGATGCAGGTAGAAAACAAGGTCCTGTTGGAAATATTTTCTCCTATTTGAAATAAAGAACCCATTTAAAATGCACTGAGATGAGGCGAGGAAGATCTAGTCATTGTGAATTTAAAAGCAAGTACAACAAGAAGTTTGAGTCACTTGTGGCAGATACACAGGTATGTATATATCCACGTGGCAGAAATTGGGCAGGGGGAAGAGACTCTAGATTATGTGGCAGAGGAATAACTTCATGCTGCTCAAATTGACTAGACTGTTCATCATGCAAGAGAAGCTTTTGGCAATGTATATTTAAAACCAGGTATGTTTGTTAAAGCACAGTATGATACAAACCTTCTGCTCACTGAGTCAGAATAAAGATGCAAATTCAGAATAAAGATGCAAAAAAGTTGCTAAACCGATTGCCAGCTCAGGATGGGGAGAAGGGGTCCTCCTGCTTCCCCTTCTCGCCTCCTTGATCTCTGCTTTGACCTGTGTTCCTCTCAATCAAATGGAGGTCAGTGCAGAATAAAATTTTGAGCACCAGCTCCAATAAAGGTTAAGGGGAGACAAGCCATTTTAGAAAGGAGTCATCTGCTTCAGTTAAAGTCGTGAAAACTACACCCCGAATGGTGATCGTTGTAAGGAAAAGCGTGCCGGAGAAGCCAGGGTGGTGCTGCTCTGATACATACTCCGCGAAGGCAATACAGGAGACATGAGTAACAGCTCTAAACGTCAGCTGTTTGGGAGATGAAAGGAGAGAAATGACGACCAGGAAGGTTATAACTTAGGAGTTTCTGTGCACTGTAAAATGAAAAAAAAGCCTTTACTGTGTGGAATGTTCCATAGAGTTGTTAATGCTCTAAATGATGAAAGGGCTCCACAGATGCTCTTAGACCACTGGGAGGAGAAAGAAAGGCACATAACATATAACTGCATTAAATTTTTGGGGCAAGACTTCTAAAAATTAGGAACCTGGAGGTAGGTAACTAAGTGCAGGGGCAGGAAAGCTAACTCTAAAAGGCACAAAGAGCAGCTGAGCACCTCAGTGCCCACTGGCTTGGGCAATTGCCATGTGTGTCTTAAGGAAGAGCTATCTCCTACCTCCACAGCAGGCTGAACCACTGTTCAAAAGTGCATTTAATGAGTCTGATAGCTCAGATTGTTTGGAGCAGTGGGTGGGTTTGCTCCTAAATGCCACAGTCACTGAGAATTTTAAGTAAGGTGGTCTTCACCTACCCTCTGTCCTTAGCCATTCAACAAGATGAATGAATAAAAGCAGAGTAGATTCTATATGGCAGCATGTTTAAGTCCAAAAAAGTGTTTAAATAACCATCTTAAATCTACCTACTGTCCCTTCAAGATTCTACACCATTCCTCCAAGGAAAAATAAGTCTATTAACAGGACTTCAGTACACTTGCTAAATGAACAATGTTCTTCTTCGGTGCAGAAAATCCTGTGAAATTATTTTCCTGTAAAAAATACTGACTATTGAAATCTTAAATAATAGATTTCCTGGGTAGTAGGACTTGCATGCAGAGATCCTTCTGCATATTTTGAAACTAGTAAAACAAGTTTAATAATTTAATATCTTCCCTGTTGTTCTTTTCACAGACTATAGAAAACTTGCCAGCAAAGCTTCAGATGACTTTGCATGCTGAATTACTGCTATGTCTTCTTCTTGAGAAACAGGCAGGGACATGACCAGCCATCCCAAGCTTGCATCCTGGAAACCACGCAGCTCTGTGGAGGCTGCTTTGACTCTGTTCAGGCTCTTAATGTGAGGGGTAATGGTACTACAGGACTGGTACTTCATTACCATGGGACTTTGTGAATACAGTAAAGATGGACGCTGCCAAAAATGTTTTTGCAAACCTTGCGCTTTCTCTTGCATCTACTGAAGAGTGGTCAGTCACGTAAGGAGAAGTGTAGGGCTCGTCTTGCAGTCCTCAGGGGCTGGGACTGATGCATACTGGAGAACGCGTGCAGTATGTCAGCTTCTGCAGAGAGACAGTTTGCAGAGCAGGTATTTGGCCCACCATATGGGCTGGTTTAAGCAAACCACTCATCCCTCCAAAAGAGCAGACCTAGTGGATTTTCAGTCTTATAACTTTGGTGTTCCCCTAATTGGAGTCAGCTTGTTCTCGCGTCTCCTAGACTCTCACAAGGACAATTTGAGAGACGTTTTACAAATTGTACTGTTTACCTAAGATTAAGTGAGGAATCTGAGGAATTTCAGTAGTAGGCTTTCTTGTCTCCTTGCCTATACAGGACTGAACCCTCTTAACTGGCTAAACCCAGGGCTTTATGTGCTGCATGGGAGAGGGCACAGATTGGAATGGCTGGCCAGTCCACTGTGGTTTTGGAGTGGTATCAATCCCCTTTCAGGGTGAAATTGTTTACCTTGCTTCTCCTCTTTTTGCAGGACAGTAGCACGGTGTTGAAAGCATTTAGGATTTTCTCTGAGCTTTAGCTTGGATTGAAAGAGTTTACTTTTGAGACTTTGCCTCTCAAAAAACTACACGCAAGGGGACCTTTGATCAGGCCTTTGCAATGGTGTCTTGCAGAACCACAAATCGTTAGTGAAGAAGGACAAGAGAGGAAGGGAATTCTGTATCGAATAACATACAAGTTTCTGCTTATACAGGCTGTTTTGGTGAATTGTTTTTCAGACTTGTTGTGTATATATCACTTTGTCTAGTGAGACTAATCACTAAGTGTAGTGTCCTGCACCTAGGAAGGAATAACTCCATGCACTGCTACAGGTTAGGTGTTTACATGCTGGAAAGAAGCTGGGCAGAGAGGGACCTGGGAGTCCTGGAAGACAACAAGTTGACCATGAGCCAGCAATGTGCCCTTGTGGCCAAGAGGGCCAATGGCATCCTGCGGTGCATTAAAAAGAGCGTGGCCAGCAGGTCATGGGAGGTTATCCTCCCCCTCTACTCTGCCCTGGTGAGGCCGCATCTGGAGTACTGTCTCCAGTTCTGGGCTTCCCAGGTCAAGAAAGACAAGGAACTGCTGGGGAGAGTCCAGCAGAGGGCTATGAAGATGATCAAGGCACTGGAAGATCTCTCTTACAAGGAAAGGCTGAGACACCTGTATCTGTTTAGCCTGGAGAAGAGAAGAGTGAGAGGGAATTTCATCAATGCTTATAAATATCTAAAGCATGGGTGTTGAGAGGATGGGGCCAGATTCTTTTCAGTGGTGCCCAGTGACAGGACAAGGGGCAACAGGCACAAGCTGGAACACAGGAAATTCCATCTCAACATGAGGAAAAACTTCTTTACTTTGAGGGTGCCAGAGCACTGGAACAGGCTGCCCAGAGAGGTTGTGGAGGCTCCTTCTCTGGAGATATTCAAAACCCGCCTGGATGCGATCCTGCCCAACCTGCTGTAGGTGAAGCTGCTTTGTCAGGGGGGTTGGACTAGATGATCTCCGAAAGTCCCTTCCAACCCCTACCATTCTGTGTGTGATTCTGTAATCTCTAGCTTACCCTTTAGCACATGTTGAGGGCGTAAGAATATGATGTCTTGCCCATGTCAGGGAGAGATTTGCCAGCCTCTCCCTTGATAAGGCCTTGTAATGAAGATGTAACTTATCTTGGTGAACACATAAATCCGTGTGGCGTTCCCTTGCATTCTCTTAGTAAAATAAGAATTTTGTAATAAAATGTGTCAGTGCATCTATTGCTACTAAAGAGCTTTTCCCAGCCCAGAAAAATAATTGCTTTGGAAAATAATTTCTTAAACATTCATAACTAATAAAGATCTGGCAACAAAACTTGTAAGTAGAAGCTGAACTTTTATGTAGTCTCTTCCTGACTATTACTATGACTACTTCAGGGATGCCAAAGCAAAATTGAGTGAGGGTCCTTTACCTTTTCTTCCTTTGCCAGAAGTGAAGAAAGCCCATGAATCCTGTGCATAATTGCTTACTTTTCAATTAGAAATTCTAATTTTGTCTATTCTTCAAGGTAGCAGAAAAATTAATGAAATTTGTATACTGCAAGCTAAGGATGATTAAAAATAACTGAACTGCTTGAAATACATTTTCATCAGTTATTAACCTTTTAATGACTACTAGTACTACAAAGACACCTGTTTCAGCTTCACTAGCCATCAGTTACCACTGACAGAATTTACAGTGAACTCTGCTTTGATATCCCAACGCATCCTCTAGCAAAACTGGGCAGCAGATTTAATGCTCTTGCTTTTGTCTGTGCTGTGTTTGTTGGTTTCATGGTGTCGTTGAACTGTAGTTGTTAAACTGGAAGCCATCAACTGAGACCAATTCACAGCTTGGATTATATTGAAACAGTTTAATCTGTTAGAAAGCCATATGGTCTATCAGGGCAAGACAGCGAGGTGTCCTGATCTGACAGGCAAGCTGAACGCACCAGAGCTTTTTTTAAGGTGTCTGGCTTTGATTCTCAATATTAGTTCCTTTAGTCCAACCCTGAAACGATGTTTATGCCATGAACCTGGAAAATCCATGTAGCCTTGCCTCTGCATATGGCAGAGATCCCTCTGACAGCATGGGATGTTGGTTTCTTGCCAGTTGCAGGCATGGCTATATGTTTGTTCAGTAATTAGTGAATATCTATGTTCCCCAGAACATATGTAGGTATAGCAGTATAAGCAAGAGTTCCCTTGGATTTGAGGAAATGAAGAAATAATTACCAAAAGTGATTTGCCACCCTACTCCTGTAACAAGAAGATAGTTACCATAGTAATGAAAGTGTTGTTCAGCATAAGAAAGAAAATAGCTGGAACATGCCATGGGTAGTTTGGAACAACACTTAGTTCAGATTCCCCTCACTGGGAATAAAGCCAACAGAAGAATGTCATGTTTAATAAAACAGAACACTGACAGGACCAGAGTATGTTTCCAGTGGGCAAAATCCTACAGAAAGATGCACAGAATACAATTTTTGTCTGTATTCCATGCACAGTTGTATTGCTAATGGCGTGCAGTGGTTTTGGCAGTCCAGCCAGGTTCCTAAGTGAAAGCATTTTTGCTTTTATTTCTTCTTTCAAATAGACTGGTATCGTGGCAGTGTTTGCAAATAAATTTTATGTACTCAAGAGACTATGAGTGTGAGGCAAGTTCACAATTTATATCCTTTTCAGCTGTGTACAACGAAACCCAAAGACAGCGAATTTTTACTCAATAAATAATGATTATATACATTTTGTAATGCAGTGGAATGTCCTCTTGGTAAAGCCATTAAGAGTTAATCTAATTCTAAGCTCAGCAACAGCACTTTTGAATTGTTTATTGGGATGCTCACACAACCTGAACACTAGAAAAAGGATCTGACAGAGCAAGACCCAGAGAAGTGGGGTTATGTGGGAGTATCTCTTACTGCGTGCTGCCTGACAGGTGAGCATGCGCCTTGTGCAGGATAAATCCATCACTTGGGCACAGAGGTTTCTCCTTTCCTGTTATACATTGGAGGTGACTGATCCTGCAAGTGCAGAAAGTCCCCTTGTTGTTCAGGCTGGGGCTCTATGCATATTCAGCTCAATGCACGTTGAGTCTAGGAAGCGAGGGGTTATCCCAGCTCTGATGGGCTTTTCTGACTTGCTGTCTTTTGTGAGGCCACAACATCAGCAGGACGTTCCCCTTTCATCCTCAGTCCTGACCTTCTGCTCATATCTCAGATTTAAAGCGAGGCTGACAATTTGGTTTAATGAAGATGCTTCAGTCTTCTCATATTTCCCTCATCAAATTGGCTACTTGCTCCTCACAAAATGGAAAATTGCTGGCCATCCCTTGCCCAGCAGGTACTGGGGAGGTTTGCCAGGATGCCAAGAATCTTAGAGCCTTCGGACAGCATCGCAGGGCACAATTGGCTTAGCCTGCTTCTATGTCCACTAGTCATAGAATCACAGAACATTTTGGGTTGGAAGGGACCTTTAAAGATCATCGAGTCCAACCTCCCCTGCAATCAGCAGGGACATTTCAGCTAGATCAGGTTGCTCAGAGCTCTGTCCAACCTGACCTTGAATTTTTCCCGGGATAGGACATCTACCACATCTCTGGGTAACCTGTTCCAGTGTTTCACCACTCTCATTGTAAAAAATTTCTTCCTTCTATCATCTAGTCTAACTCTTCCCTTTTAGTTTAAAGCCATTACCCCTTGTCCTATCACAACAGGCCCTGCTAAAAAGTTTGTCCCCGTCTTTCCTGTAGGCCCCCTTTAAGTCGTGAAAGGCCGCAATAAGGTCCCCCTGGAGCCTTCTCCAGGCTAAACAACCCCAAGTATCTCAGCCTGTCCTCATAGGAGAGGTGCTCCAGCCCTCTGATCACCCTCCTCTGGACTCGCTCTAATAGGTCCATGTCCTTATGTTGGAGGCTCCAGAGCTGGATGCGGTATTCCAGACGGGGTCTCACCAGAGCAGAATAGAGGGGCAGAATCACCTCCCTCGACCTGCTGGCCACGCTTCTTTTGATGCAGCCCAGCATATGGTTGGTTTTCTGGGCTGCGAGTGCACATTGTCAGCCCGTGTCCAGCTTTTCATCCACCAGTACCCCGAAGTCCTCAGCAGGGCTGCTCTCAATCCCTTCATCCCCCAGCCTGTACTGATATCAGGGCTTGCCCCAACCTGCATGCAGGACCCTGCTCTTGGCCTTGTTGAACCTCTTGAGGTTCACATGGGCCCACTTCTTGAGCCTGTCCACGTCCCTCTGGATGGCATACCATCCCTCAGGTGTGTCAATTGCACCACTCAGCTTGGTGTCGTCTGCAAACTTGCTGAGGGTGCACTTGATCCCACTGTCTATGTCACTGATGAATGTATTGAACTGTACTGTTCCCAGCATGGACCCCTGAGGGACACCACTTGTCACCAATCTCCATCTGGACATAGAGCTGTTGACGACTACCCTCTGGATGCAACTATCCAACCAATTCCTCATCTGTCAAACAGTCTAGCCATCAAATCCATATCTCTCCAATTCAGAGAGAAGGATGTTGTAGGGGACCGTGTCAAAGGCCTTACAGAAGTCCAGATAGATGACATCCATCTCTCTTCCCTTGTCCACTGATGTAGTCACTCCATCATAGAAGGCCATGAGGTTAGTTAGGCAGGAGTTGCCCTTGGTGAAGCCATGCTGGCTGTCTCGAATCACCTCCCTGTCCTCCATGTGCCTTAGCATAGCTTCTAGGAGGATCTGTTCCATGATCTTCCAGGCACAGAGGTAAGGCTAACAGGTTGGTAGCTCCCAGGGTCATCCTTTCTACCCTTTTGAAAAATGGGAGCAATGTTTCCCTTTTTCCAGTCACCAGGGACTTCACCTGACTGCCATGACTTTTCAAATATCATGGAGAGTGGCTTGGCAACTACATCAGCCAGTTCCCTCAGGACTCTGGGATGCATCTTTTCAGGCCCTATAGACTTCTGTATGTTCAGGTTCCTCAGGTGGTCACAAACCTGACCTTCTCTTATAGTGGGAGGGACTTTTCTCCCCCAGTCCCTGCCTTGCGGACCTTTGACTCGAGAGGTGTGGGAAGAGAAGTTGCCAGTGAAGACTACAGCAAAAATGTTGTTGAGTACCTCAGCCTCCTCTTCATCCGTTGTTTCCAGTTTGCCAGTCTTCCTCATCAGGGGGGGTACACTTTCTTTAACTTTCTTTTTCTGGCTGACATACCTGTAGAAGGCCTTCTTATTATTCTTTGCATCCCTTGCCAAGTTCAGGTGCAGCTGCGCCTTGGCCTTCCTGACCCCATCCTTACACAACTGGGCAGCGTCCTGATACTCTTCCCAGGATACCTGTCCCTGCTTCCACTGCCTGTGCATCTCTTTCTTGCCCTTTAGTTTGACTAGCAGGTCTCGACTCAGCCATGCCAATCTCTTGCCTTCCTTTCCTGATTTCTTACACTTTTGGATTGAGAGCTCTTGTGCTCTATAGAAAGTGTCCTCAAAGATCTGCAAGCTCTGTTCTGCTCCTTTGTCCCTGAGGGCAGTTTCCCAGAGGCTCTTATTGACTAACTCCAGCTGGAAGTCTGCTTTCCTAAAATTCACGGTCCTGACTTTACTCTTTGCCTACTCATATCCCATATGGGTACTTCCTGCTTCCCTTGTTGCCAGAAAGGCCAGCGGAATCCTGGGCTGCATAGGGAAGAGTGTGGCCAGTAGGTCGAGGTCATTCTACCCCTCTACTCGGCACTGGTGAGGCCACAACTGGAATACTGTGTCCAGTTCTGGGCTCCCCAGCTCAAGCGGGACAGGCAACTACTGGAGAGAGTCCAGTGTAGGGCAACAAAGATGTTTGGGGGATTGGAGCACCTCCCTTATGAGGAAAGGCTGAGAGAGCTGGGACTCTTTAGCCTGGAGAAGAGAAGGCTGAGGGGAGACCTTATTCTTGCTTCCAAGTATCTAAAGGGTGGGTTGAAGGAGGATGGAGGCAGACTCTTTTCAGTGGTTCCCAGTGACAGGATGAGGGGCAACGGGCACAAGTTGGAACATAGGAAGTTCCATTCAAACTTCTTTACGGTGAGGGTGACAGAGCACTGGAACAGGCTGCCCAGGGAGGTTGTGGAGTCCCCTTTTCTGGAGATTTTCAAGATCCGCCTGGATGCAGTCCTGAGTAATGTGCTCTAGGCATTCCTGCTGTAGCAGGGGAGTTGGACTAGATGATCTCTAGAGGTCCCTTCCAACTCTCAAAATTCCGTGATTCCGTGATCCCTCAGGACTGTGAAGTCCACCAATGCATGATCACTGCAGCCCAGGCTGGCTCCAATCTTGATGTCACCAATTAGCTCACTTGTGTTGGTGACCATCAGGTCCAGTACTGCATCTCCTCTGGTGGGCCTGTCTATTACCTGGCCCAAGAAGTTACCTTTGATGGACTCCAGGAGTCTCCTGGACTGCCTACAGCTTGCCGTGCTACTTTTCCAGCAGATGTCGGGGTGGTTGAAGTAGCCCAGCAGGATGAGAGCCTGGGATCGTGATGCCTCCTGTAGCTGGAGTAAGGAGGCTTCGTCAACAGGCTCCCCTTGATCAGGTGGCCTGTAGTAGACACCAACTACAAGGTTTCCTTTGTTGCCTCAGTCTCTAATTCTTACCCATAAGCTTTCGACCCGCTCATGGCTATTCTTCAGAGACAGCTCTTCACACTCTATCCATTTCTTGATGTAGAGGGCAATGCCTCCACCCCTCCTTCCTCGCCTGTCCCTTCTGAACAGCCTGTAGCCATCAACAGCGGCACTCCAGTCATGGGATTCGTCCCACCAAGTTTCAGTAATGGCAACTAGGTCATAGTCATGAAGGGTGAGACCTGCATCCTGTCAGTGAATTTACACAAGCACCTTGGGAACCAAGCCCCAGGCAAAGATTTTAGTGAAAGAAAATGGGAAGAGGGTCCTTGAAGACAGCCCTGTTGTAGAGAAGGCCTTACCCCTAGGCTTGTTAAAAACTGCTTCCTTTAGGCCAAAGAAGATAGTCAGTGCTGTTGCTCAGCAAGCTGCCTGTCCTGTTTCTGCTGGAAATAAACATTACTCATGACTTTCTAGAGTAGCTGTTGTACTCACTGCTCTATATGATGGAAGATAAGGTTGGCCCACACTTCTTCTTTGGTACTGTTTTCAGAAAAAGATGGTCCTGACCAAATACGGATGCAGCCTATGTGTTGTGTACCTCTGCAGATCCTTTGGCTTCAGGCTCTTGGAATAGAAAACTGACGTACAATTGGCTTAGCCTGCTTCTGTGTCCACTAGTCATCTATCCCTTTGGAACTAAACGATGCTCTTGATCGTAAGGTTTAATGAGTGCACTCTTCTTTCCAACTGAGGTTTATGTGTTGCAAAGTGGTGAAAATAGTTTTAGCAATGGTGGCACCAGCAACTAGAATGTGAACTCCTAGGCACTGGAAAAAACTGCTTCTGGCTGACACTGTCATAGTGTCTATCGTAGTACTTGTGAAACTGCTTAGTTTGAAAACACTGCTTCTTTGGGGTAGGAAACCTATCAGCCACTAGTGAGCAGGGCAGCATCCTTAAATGTGGGAGACCTTCAGTCCCTTCTGCTTGTGGAAGAACAGGATCAGCACGTCCTGCTTCTCAAAGCAGTCCTGGCCACTGAGCTGTAGGGCAGCAGTGACTAACCTGTGACCTTAAAACAGTCCAAGTGTGGCTTAGACACAGAGAGCTACGTTCATGTGAGGCACCATGGCTGGGACTCCTTAGGGGACGTTGTGTTCCCTCATTTAATGCCTTTTTGAGAGGGGCTGGCTTCATGTGCATCTATGGGATCATCAGCTAGCCTGGCTGGCAGTTAAAACTAGAATGAAGCAACGATGAGAGCTGCAGCACCCTTATCTGACATTGACTTGGGCTCTTCAGTACCTGTCACTTATGAAAACATGGACTTGAAAATAGTGCCCACTGTCTTATTACTAGCTTGGGATGATTTTATGTGTTGGTGGAGGTGAAGGGTAGCAAACGCTTTATTCCTTCTCTCTTCCTCCCCCACCTCAAGCTTCACTGAAGAGAAGGAATGGCAGCATAATAGAGAAATACGGATGTTGAGGAAAACATGAACTTGGCACAATGCCCAATTTCAGAGTGCCTCAGAGCATTGCTTGAAAAAATGTCAAGCTAAATAACCAGAGAAAAGAGCTGAGTTAAATGTAAATGTTTTGAATGGTGGGTGTTATTTTGCTGATATGTTCACAAGGGTGTTTGGAGATGGGAATGTGATGCTGTAAGAAGTGTTTGAAAAAGAAAATGAAACCAGCATGAAATTGTGTAATGCCTGCAGAAATCCAGAAGTGATGCCAAGGTGTATCCTTCTTTTCTCCTTTGGTTTCAAAGAGCCTGGGGTCAAGCCCTGAATGCATATTCTCCCCGCATTGTCTGGGCCTGCAGGGGACTCTTTTGATGAACATAAGCAGTAAATGTATGTCTTCTCCCTCCCCTTTTCCCATTGGGCAAAAATATACTTGGCATGACAGAATTTAATCAAATTGCTAATTTGCTTCATATCTCCCCTGCTTCTTTTGTAATAATGGTGGGGGGTTTTCAAGTCTAGGCTGCTGTTGAAAACAATCCTTGAAACTGTTTTTTAATAAAAACAACCTTGTCTGTGAAAATAATCTCTTCTGTATTGCAGAGGTATAATTACCACTGACACTGTTAGAATGGCATAATTTAAGTCCTTTACCTCATGGAAGGAAAGGAACTAATGATTACAAGCATTCCCATTATTTAGGAAGTGCAGACTTCTTAAAACTAATACAGTTCTTTGGTGGTGAGTGACTTCTCTTACCCCAAGGAGCATACACATACTCATTTGTGTGAACCCCTGGGAGACATGGGTGCAGGGCCTTTGTTTTTAGCTTTTGTTGCAGGTAAGTGCAGCGATCTGAATGTATATACGGTATTTACAGAAATCAGGCTCTGTGTACCTCATTTTCTAAAGCAGAGTCTCTGCTAGTGCTCCAAGATCATAGTAAACCATGTTCTGCTGGAGCAGTGGCAGTAGGCAGTCTAGGGCCATAGCAGCTGGTAAGGCGTGTTTGGGCTGAGAGATGGAAGGTTTATTTCTGTGATATGTTCCATCTTCCTTTCAAATCTGTTCTTGGATATTTTGTTTTATTGCTGCTGTCAAGAAGCTCTAATCTGTTCAAAGGGCCTGGAAGTCTGAGGTGAGCATCTTGTACGTCCAGCCTGCCTAACGCTGGTCATTGGCCTCTGTGTCTCTGCCAGGGGCTAGATCCAAAACCTCTTTATTCTGCTGTGTGGCTACACCTCCTGGAAAGCTGTCTTTATTCCAATTACTCTACATGTCTGTCTTACGCTCCTCACTCTCAGTAAGGTACTTAACAGAGCAAATGTGTCAAGACTGGTGTTTCTTGAACAGAACTAATGGCAATACCAGCCAAGTAATTTTATTTACCAGACATTTCAGAAAGTGACTTGCACAAACAGAGAGGATAAGTGCAGTACCCAGACACTGCCCATTAACCTGGTTGATAAATGATCATATTCAGCAAGCAGATGAGTGGACAACTGCTATTTATTGTTAAATTGGATAGAAAATCTTTGTGTATGAATCTACTAGCCAAAAAGCCCAAACTATCAGATTTAAATATCTGTGAGTTAAACTTGGCATTGATAGATAGGCAAAAAAGATGTTTTTGCTGTAATAAAGCAATGATTTAACAGAACTGCAGCTTCTTATTCTTTACATGACAACTTAAGAAAATTTTTCCCTCCCTTTGGGATGGGAACATTGTAAGCTGTACAACATATCCTGTTCCTTTGTTCCGACATCCCTAACAGCAGGGAAAAAAAAAAGGCTCATCCAGAAGTAAAGCTAATATTACTTTCCCCTTCTGGGAGGGTAAGATTTGAACTGAAACACTTCTTCATCAGTTGCATAGCGATGTAATCTGCTTGCTGTCGCATGGTGTTCAAGCCTGAGTTTTTCATTCAGCTTCTGATTACGAGGGCCCCAAAACTGGGACAATCCTCATCATTAAGCATGTTGTAGGAAATGCAATTTCTCCCCCCCGCACAGCCGTTTTTTCAGTAATTGCCACTGTTGCTCTGCCTTCAAACAAAACCATCAATGAACAGAAGGGTATTCTACCTTTATATGTAGCTGGGGGGTGACAGGTTGTCTTCCTTAACTATCCAGAAGCCAAGTCTAGGGTGTTCAGCTAACCGCTGCTTGTAGTCTTCTGTTCTTGTTAGGATGCAAAAGGGAAACAGGGGTCAGAGATACAGAGTATGGAGCACCGTGAGCTGAACAGACCTGGCATGGGAGCTCTTCTGGAAGACTAACGTTAAACAGCACCTTTCCAACATATACACCTCAAAGTAACGTTTATCTTGCATGGTGTACTGGGTCTGGCTGAAATGGACTTAATTTTCTTCATAGCAGCTCATATGATGCTTTGTTTTGGATTTGTGACCAAAACAGTGTTGATAACACACTGATGTTTTAGCTATTGCTGAACAGTGTTTGCACAGCATCAAGCCCTTCTCAGTTTCTCATTCTGCACCCCCAGTGGTGAATAGATTGGGGGTGAGGAAGGGACACAACCAGGCAGATGACCCGAGCTAACCAAAGAGATATTCCATGCCATATAACATCATGCTCAGCAATAAAATGGACAGGAGGGCGTTTAGGGAGATGAGCCATCTTTTTTTTGCTCATGGCTGGGCATCGGTCCACCCGTGGGAGGTGGTGAGTGATTGCCTTTGCATCACTTGTTTTGTTTTGTTTTCTTTCTCTCTTCTTCCACTTCTCCTTTGCTTATTAAACAATTTTTATCTTGACCCACAACTTTTCTTGTTTTGACTCTTCCTTTCCTCTTCCCCTGTCCCACTGGGGGTGGAGGGGGAAGCGAGCGAGCGGTTGTGTGGTTCTTAGCTGCCTACCAGGGTTACCCCACAACACAACATTACTGCATTGGAATGACAGCTTCCACTTCAACTCAAGCTGTGTGAGTTTCTGAAGCCCTGGTTGTACATGCCTATACAAGAACTGAAACAAGTAGAAAGAAAAAAGCAGCTAACAATGTTCATCCCAAGTTACAAGCCCTCCATCACTATGTCTCTGCTGCCCATAATAAGCATATTTCAGCTAGCGCCAGCTGAGCTCGTAAGTACACAGAGCACTAGTTTATATCCCCAAGGCTGTGTCTGCATGGTACTGAAGCTGACTCATTAGCCACGTCTCTTACTAAGGCTCATTATTCCTAACACAGAGCCACACCAGCATGGGTGCAATGTTTTCATCTCCCAGAGGTAACTCATTCCACACCTAACAATGTTCTTCACAGCTTCGGATGGTATAGTAATCCTTAGCATGTATATAGCAGATCTTTGAAACCACTGAAGCCAATCAACCCTTATAGGATAGATCCTACCAGGGCAAACACTAAGCAGCTGTCTTTGGTGAAAATCACAGAGCTTCTGAAAATAAATGGGCAAAGGCATCTAGGCACATATGTGTGGGTCTGGGTCCTATCTGTAGCTGAAAACATTGACTTACAAAGATCTGGTTTTCTTCTAGTGCTAGCTGCTTTGGGATGACCAGTCTAGTCATTCCAATACATAGGCCAGAGTCATACAGGAGCAAGAAAGCTTGGTCTCAAGTACCAGCTGGTTTTGGCTCCTGGCTTAGCCATGGACTGCTTGGGCAAGAGGCTTCAAATCTGTGCCTCAGCTCCACGCAACCTGCTCCAGCACTGTGGCAGTGGGAGGGTGCCACACAAAAGCTTAGTATCAGGCTCAAATAACCATACTTATTGTGGCTACAAATAATTTTCTCCTATGCTTTGAAGCTGACTTGCCCAAATTGCATGCTGAATGAAGGAGGACAGAGAGATCTTTATCTCTTTTCCCCAGTCCAAAGATAAACTTTCCCCCTATGGTTTCATTTTTAAATTAAGGCAATTTCAATCCATTGCTCTCTCTCTGCACCTTTATTTAATTTCCAGCCTCTTGGCGTTTTCCTTTCACTCTTTTCTTCTTCAAAATTTGTCATGATTTTTACTGTCTGATTAAATTTATTTAGGGTTCCACCTATCATTTGTTTATTGTCTGACTCACTTGCTCTCTTCACTCTCCTACTATTTAGTACTCCAGCACACATTGTACTTCCCAGCTTTAGCAATCTTTTCTCCATCTTTCTTGGCTGTTGTCCAGTATTTTGCTTATGAATAGTTTTCAGGACATAAATTCTTCCCAGTGTTGGAAACCTTTGAGTCAGCTTCTCAGCCAAGAAACAGACTTTGTGCCACCACTCCCCCAATTTTCAGTACTAGCTCGTACTGTTGTGGCTAGTTCAGCCACCACATTTGTTCCTTTTCTGATACCAAATGCAAGGTTCGAAAAGACTGTTCCCAAAGATACACATGTATCTCAAAAGACACAAGTAAGGAAAATAAGAGTAAGTTCAAATCAGGTCTCAGTGCAAGAGCATTTCGGTGGATTCTTTAACTGGCTGAACCCTTGCCAAATACAGACAATGTCTGGAGACATCTTGAGAACTGCGAAAAGTCACTGCTCTTGCAAACCAACACATGGATCTTCATCTGTATCTTCTTACTGATAGATATGTTACCCTGCAGACTGCATGTGAACTACTCACTTAAGCTAGATCTACATAGTTCCTAAGAGATACTAGCTCATGTTCATTGATATACTATCATGGCCAAACAACTTCTGGTTGACTTAGTGAGCAGGCAGATTATGGTCTTTTTGCATGCAAAAAGCATGCGGACATGCATTTAACTGGCCTAATCTTCTCCCCATATGTACTGGGTTTGGCTGGGATAGAGTGGATTTTCTTCATAGCAGCTCATATGATTCTGTGTTTTGGATTTGTGACCAAAACAGTGTTGATAACACACCAATGTTTTAGTTACTGCTGAGCAGTGCTCACAGAGAATCAAGGCCTTTTCTGCTTCCCACACCATCTCGCCAGTGAGTAGGCTGGGGATGCACAAGAAGTTGGGAGGGGACACAGCTGGGACAGCTGACCACAACTGACCAGAGAGATGTTCCATCTCATATGATGCCATGCTCAGCAATAAAAAGCTGGGGAAAGAAGGAGGAAGGGGGAAACGTTCGTAGTTATGGTGTCGGTCTTCCCAAGTAGCTGTTGCATGTGATGGAGACCCGCTTTCCTGGAAATGGCTGAACATCTGCCTGCTGATGGGAAGTAGTGAATTAATTCCTTATCTTGCCTCACTTGCACATGCAGCTTTTGCTTTACCTGTGAAACTGTCTTTACCTCAGCCCACGAGTTTTCTCAAATTTACCCTTCCAATCCTCTCCCTCGTCCCACTGCGAGGAAGCGAGTGAGCGCCTGTGTGGTGCTTAGCTGTCTACCAAAGCTAACCCACATGTTGGCAGTGAAATTTCAAGTGAGCATTTGACAGGCTAGCCAAAGCTTTCATAGTCCAAAGAGAATCTAAAGTAAGCTTGAGGCTATGCTTCAGACTTGGAGCGTAAAGGTCAGTGATCTCAGGTTTGAGGTAGTCAGGCTTCCTGAAACATCAGGCTTGGCTTGTAGCAAAGGCATCTTTGTGTGTCACCATTTAGATGAGAGAAAGAAAGGACGGCCTGTCTGCCCCCAAAATCCAAGAGTTCTTAACCATGGGGATGTGCTGCTATCTCTAGTCTTATGTTCTCCCAACATACCTTGCTTTTGTGCCCTTGTTGATTCTGTAAAGATGGTAAGAAAGTGAAGTTTAAATACATTGTTTTCCTATATTTGACTTTTCTCCTGGGAAGTCACAGAAATATCTGATACCAGCTGAAACCAATCAGTGTAGCACAGTGACAGAATATATCCATCAGCAATTCACCAGAGTGTACTTTCTCACTGCTAATGATGGAAGATTTAATCATACTTACAAGGTAAGATTTGGGAACTGACTTTCTAGTGCATTTTTATGCTTCCCCCTTGGGATTGATATGTGGGGCATCTTTCCCTGGACACAAAGTGTGTCTTAATTTTTCTACTTTGGTGCTTAGGGACATGGCTTAGTAGTGGTTTTGGCAGTGTTAGGTTTATGATTGGACTTGATCTTAAAGGTCTCTTCCAACCTAGACGATTCTATGATTCTCAACCCTCTCTTTGGCAGCCTTGCTATAACATCCCCCCTCTGCTATTTAACCTCTACATGCTTCAGGACAGGGCCCACCCCATTATATGGGCTTGTACTATGCTTCCTACAATGAAATGTTGATACCTGGAGCTACTGCCAAGGCCTATGTTAAAAAAAAGGAAATGAAGAACTGAAGTTCTTCAACTTCATTTGGAGTTTCTTAGCTCTCTTTTCTTTTATGTCATGCTTTTTTTCTGGATGCTGTACTCTACAAGCTCAGAGGACATCAGTCTTTTTTCATTATCATAATAGACTTATTAAAAGATGGTAAGTTGCTTACCGGGAACTTGAGTTATAAGAAAGATGTAGGGATATTATCAGTTTTATTTTCATTCCCTCCCATGAACGCAAAAACTATTCTTCTTGAAGATATGTGAAAGTGGCAAGAAGTTAATAATCAGCTCTTGCTGGAGAGAAGCACCTCAGCATTAATTATATCTCTCATAAGACGACTTCAGGCGTATCACTTCCACCCACACTAATCATAAAACCAGTACTGTGAATTGTTTCACAGTTACACCTCTGTCAAGCTGATGCCTATTTATGGCTGGTATGTTCTTTTAAATACTGAAATCTTATTTTCTTTTGATGAATACACATAAGGTCTGCTAATTGTGTTACGAGGTGCATAGTATGATTCCATAAAGCTGCCAATAATTTATATTACTGAGCTGTTTGAACTTCACTCCCTTCTCAAAGACCAGGCTAGCACAAGAACTAGTGTATTTGGCCTATTGTCACTGGAGGGCCTTTTCATATTTGACATTTTAAATGTAGCTGGTATTCACCTTTTAGCTTAGCTTTCTAAACCATATGCTTGACTATAGTACATTCTTGTGGCAGTGGTTTTTGTTTTACTCTTTCTTAGGAACGGTCATGCATGTGTTTGTCTGGAGTACACAGAGGGTTGAATGGTGCTTGAACCCGGTGGCACCTACCTCTGTCTCTTGCTGTGGTGTCCCATTAAGTTCTCTTTGAGAAAAAGTTGCCAAAGAGGATCTCAGGAGCAGTGCTGACTTGGAAACAGTGTGGCTTGTATTAGGCTTGGCAGAGTCAATGGACTGAGTTTTTGACCTAAGTCAGCTGAAGAGAGGTGTTTTTTCCCTACCAAAGAAAGACCTTGGATGGACCTAAAAACTCCTTATTGAGTACAGAATTATAAATTCCATACTTGTACAGCCTCTGACACAAGAAACTTTTACTGAAGTAAGGCTGCATGCTTCCTATTGAGGTTTTCAATGCTGCAGAGCAAAACTTTTCCGTTCTGTGAAATAATCTTTGAACTGTTGGATGATCCAAGTGCCAGACTCTCAGTGAGGGCCTGCAGGTAGCAAGTTCAGCCTTTTCGATTTACTAGCAAGCCCTCTGTGATGAAGGCAGCCTCATTCAACTGAGTAGGAACAAATGCTCCTCACTTAGTTGCTGATAAAAAGTTCTGACCTCCCGTCCTTGTGCTGGCCAGCAGGATTCCTGTATCAATCGTCCTTGTTCCCCATGCTCTCCGTCTGCTGAGATTGTTTGGCCTCTGGAGCACTTTAGTTCTCATCATGCAGAAGATAAAACAGTGTGTGGTCTTCTCTCTGAGACGGTAGGCAGCTTAAATGTACTCTGTTGAACTCAAGAGTCAGATTTGAAGCTGGCCCAAAGTCTGAGCCCTCCAGATGAAAGGTACTTTGCTATTCAAATAGCACTCACTTAAATATTAATAGCTATTTCTGAGCCCTATCCTACTCCGAGCAGAAAGATTATTTCTTTGAAGAAATATGACTCACAAAGATTAGAGGCTAAAAAACCAGATCGTAGTGGAAGCATATCTAGTTTTATCAAGGGAAACTTTCCAAAGCTGAAGGTGGCTAAAAGCCAGTATGTTACGTGCAGACTTCAGTGAGCTGTGGTTTTATACCGACTGAGGATCGAAAATGAATTTTTTAAAACAGCAAACCCGTTAAAGAGCAAAATTTTCACTGGAGGTTAAATGAGATGAGTTCTAAAGTTATGTTTGGTATTTTAAGTGCCTAACAGAAATGGAAACTGTAAAAATTTTAGGAGTTTCTATCGATCACCTTGAGGGAAGGAGGCAATTCCTTCCCACCAAGGATCTTTTCCTTCACTATAGATGGTGATTCACTCTTGATTGCATATTTCTTCCGTACACCCATCAGTATCAGTGCTATGTGACAACTGTACACGTATCATAAAAAGGGTTTGTTTTTGCAATATAGTAAGCTTTATTTAAGGGGCTCCCCAAAAATGTGATGTGTTACCCTAGAGAAACATCCTTCTTAGACGAATGTTGCCATTCAGTGACTGTTCAGTACCTGTACTGGTTATGTTGGACAGTTGCTGTTTTTGTAGAAGTGGGTACGTTGGTCTATGAATTTTGAAGAAACCAAATTGCCGCTGTGCAATCAGCACAGAACACCCCCTTATTGCCACATTGTAAACATTTTCAGAGAAGCGCTTCTTTAATCTCTGTCATGACCCTCAAGGTATTTACCTCAACCAGCAGAGTCTGGCAAGTATAGTTTATAATGGTACTGCATCCTGAAAACCACAGACTGAAAAGAAAACTGGTTTCGTGGTATATACTGCTTCTGCCTACTTCCCGTCCTTGGTTTACCCCTTACAGATCTACCCTGTAAGGAGTAAACTACTTCTCTGTCTTTTTTTAGGGCTACCAACCTTACAGCCTTATGTCTTCCTAGTATCCATCTCTGCTTTACAGGTATCAGCCATCTTTTCTTTCAAACCATTTAATAGATCAACATAAATCAAGTTAAAATCTCGTTCAAATTGTACGTAGCTTTGAGGATGTAGCTTCTCCTTCAGAGCAGAAGGGCTGTGTGCATGTTAGTTTGCCTGCCTATTATATTGGTTTATCTAACAAAAGAAATTGTCTTTTGCAGCAAATGATGCCTCACAGAAAGTACTGTAATAATTTTTTAAGGTGAGTTGCATGGCGTTTCAGTGACATTATTTCTCAAGAGATGCAGCCCTGGTTGATCAAGATCCTCTCTACAGCAGTGAACAAGTGATTGCGTATCTTCTAAGAGCAAATACATTTCTGGCAGAGAGTGATACCTACTGTAGGTTATGTGCTTTCCTCTACTAAGGAGGAGCCAGCAGCAAGGAAAGTACTAAAAATTCTAGGCTAAACTTAAACTTCACAACCTGCTCTAAGGGTTGAGCATAAGATGACAGCCTTTGTATAGGACCAGAGAGTGAATATATGAACGTCATCTCTCTCATGCCCAAGGGAATGATGAATTATTTTCATGTCCTGCCTTTGCAGTCTCCACCTGTCTGAGCGCATGCCCATTTATCTCCCCAGGAGAGAACGCACCACTCCCAGACCCACCTGAGCTATGACTTGAGCTACCAGAGGGAGAACACGGACTGAGCAGGGCAGTGAGTGAAGTAAAGCCTATGACAATCTAAACTTCCGTGACAATACCTGCAAGGCATGCCAATATTTATATGCTAGGCAGGTTTTACCATCGAAGTGAAGAATATTGATCTGTGAAAAGAGAACAGAAGAGCTGCAGAGAGAGAGCTGTCCTTGCTAGGAAGTCTGGGGATACTTCCAGTGGAAAGATTGCCTTTCCTCCAGCCTCAGAGCAGCCAGTTCCTTACAGACAACTTCAAGGACACTTGAATTTCAGTGCAAGGGTCTGTAAGCACTTGTGAGCCTGATGTCTGAAGGCAGAACCAAATTTAGGGTCCCTCTTTCCCTTTCTGAAGAGTCCCTGGAAAGATACAACTGCCGCAGCTTCCACTGCAGAATGCTCCTCTGCACAGCACGGCAGAACCTGTGCAGTAAAAGCAAATTAGGTTTACCTGTTTCTCAATCTGTAAAATAAAGTATACGTAACCTGGAAGAGCTATTGCTTAGGGCAGTTAGGCATTTCTCGTGCTGTGGTTTATCAAATACAGAGGGTGAACACGGCATTCTGATAAGTCTTTGAACTCCATGCTGTAGCTTACCAAATTTCAGTGACATGGAGCACATTTCTGTGTTGTTACTTACTGATGCTGGGCTTGGCAGGCACTGCAGATTATTTTGCTGAAGTATGACAGAATCATAATCTGTAAAATAAACTAGGATGTAATGCCTGTGACTCATGAGTAGTTTTGCTGGAATAAAGCTGCTTCATATCCAATATAATATTTAGAAAACAATACCTGGAATTTATTGAAATGAAGTCTGCCTGTCCCTCTCTCCTTGCTTTGCATACAAGAATGAATTGGAAACCTTTGAGGGTTTCTTTTCCCCTCTACTGCTCCCAGAAACAGGAGCTGTTCCAGGAACAAGAAAAGATGGTCCATAAATTAGGGTGAAACATGACAGCTGAAAAGACTTTATTCTGTGATCAAAATACCAAGAAAAAGGGATGCTGTGCTCACGCATTAACAAAAGGACTAGACGAGAGGATCTGTATAGGCACAACCTAGATATCTTGCCACAGGTGGGCAAAAGAGCATAAAGACTGGCACAGGATTGATCTAATAAATTAAAGCACGGACTACAAGTATTATGGGCAATTTATTCTTTCTTTTCAGAAGTTAAAATTGACTGAGCGGTAACTGCAAGTGTTGGGGGGTCGGACAATTGCCCAAGAATCTGATTACTGGTATTTGCTGGCTGTCAGAGCAAGCTGTTTGTTTTAACCGCTGCCAGTAAAAAGAAGCATGGTTTTACTTGATGCCTAAGTATCACTTAGTATTTTTAAGGGAATTAGGGTATATTTAACAACTATAAATCAGTTTTTAAATTAGATTACAAGTTTGGCTCATAAAAATAACTGCAAGTTACATGTAATATCTGCCCTGTGTTCAGATAAGAAAATTAATCACATTAAAGTGTCAATAAGCATATATCAGACGGGGTCAGTACTAGTTCAGATTTTAAACAGCTATCAGTGGCAAGTTGGCATAGGCATGAGCTTACTTGTTTTTATTTTTTTATTATTAAAAGATACTTCAGAACATTCAGTCTGTTGAGAGAGGAACACAGGGCGAAGGTCACACATAAAGAAAAAAGGAGTATATGCTAGGAATTGGCAATTCTGAAGAAGTTTTAAAGGACAAAACTGTCAGTAAGGGACATAACTGCTGTTATGAAGGAGTTGTGTTAGCTCTATGCCTTGCTAAAAGGGGAATACCCAGGACCAGGACAGAGGTGATATTTGCCTCTTGTGTGGCTGATGCTGGAATAATGTCTAAGTTCTGATCTCTCTTTATTGAAAAACTGAAATGGGTTACCAAAAGGAAAAAAAAAATCTCTCTAGGGATGGAGGGTTCAAGACTATGAACCCTATCCAAACAATGTTAATTATAATTACACAATTACCATCAGAATATACCAGGAAACAACTTGCTTTTTAACACAGAAATGGTACTAAGAGCTTCAAAATCCAACTGGAAAGGAGACAGCATTTTCAGTAGTTGAGCATAAAAGCACTGAAAGATGCTCCAATGGAGGAAGGTGGACTCTCCCACAGCTACTGTGGGCAAGGAGGGTCTCTCAGAAGCTATCCCACTTGCTCAGCATGGAGTTTCCCCACAGTTTTTCTGCAACCTCAACTTAATATTAATTCCATCTCAGAAATTATCGTTTGGGAAAGTGATATGGCTCTAAGATATGAACATATTTCATTACTCACCCACTTTTTATTACTGTTATGTATATCTGTAGATTTGCGTCTAACCTGCACGGGCGACTTCTGTTAAAACTTCACTCTCTGTTCATAGAATCATAGAATGGTTTAGGTTGGAAGGGACCTTAAAGATCATCTAGTTGCAACCCCCTTGCCATGGGCGGATGTTTTAGTTTTAGCATTTAGTTTCATGTTGTAAGCTACATAAAGTATGCTTTCCCCTATAAAATTATTTCTTTCAAAACATGACAAACAGCAGAACTCAACATAGTTTGAGAGAAAATGAAAATCAAATTTTGGCAACTTTGAACCCTGAATTTTTAAGTACATTTGTCTACCAACAGCACTGGGAAGCCAACCAGGGCAGCTTGTTCATAGATCTGCAGCCTTGAGAAGTCTTTTTGAGAGTACAGTACATAAAAATAGTAAATATGCTAGAGTTTGTTTCTCTATAACATTTTTATTAACATACAAATGCATCAAAACAACTTTACTCCTGTAAAATAATCCTACTTGTCATAAGTGGTGCAGGACAGTCCCTCTGTTGCCTTCCATTTAAACCACCACAGATCTGGAAGAACATCAAGGCTCTTAACTCTGTAATAATGTTCCTTTACAAACCTGCTTTTTTTCTGTGTCAATTCTAACTAAGCTACAGTGAAGAGGGTTTTTTTTCTTTGCTATTGCTTTCTAGACGGCTGCTAAAACCCAGGCAGCTACTAACTATACATGAATCTAAAGATTTGGCAAGGACTGGTAGAATGAATTTCTGCAGAATTTGTGCTTTAATTGTAAATGTGGTCGCTGGCTGTGTGTCACTAAACCTTGGGCTGATGCCTCAGCTGCTGAGCCATAAGAGGGCAGCTGCTGCAGATGAAGCTCCATCCTCATTCTGGTCAGCCACAATGTGAATGCCTGCGCTGCCTCCCCTCTTCCCTCAGCTGAATTCCTTTGCCTTTTAAAAATTCCCACTGCTGGTTCTATTAGGAGGAAGAGACACTAATAATGTGCATGAAGGGAAGACAGCAAGTGAAATGGCCAGAGGAATGGAAAAAAGACTGTGCAACACCTTTATCTACACTTGGAGTTTGTGCACATGCAGTTCCACATCTCTTCAGGAAAGAACACTACATTTCTTCCTCTGCAATCTCAGCCACGTTGCTATTACTGAATAGCCATGAATTCTGCATTTTCACTAATAATGTTAGAAATTAAATTAAGAATCTTGAGAAAATGCTACAATTCCGTTTCATTAGTCTCACTGTGGTTTGGTTTTGTTTGACCTCTTCTGCATTTGGTATAAAAGCTCTAAAATCTTTCCTTAAAGAACAAAGCACAGGAGATGTGATGGAACAGGGGTATTTGCTACGTGACGTTTCTTTCTTTTAGAGGGAATTTGAATGGTTTTTTTTTTTAAGGTTAGGAAAAATGAACAAAAGCCTGAGTCATTCTGGCTTTTCAACAGCAGTGGAATTAGCAGGAGACGGGAGGTTCCTGACTTGCCATTGTGCTTAGTCGCTTTTCTGATCATAATCATGATGATGAATAAGCATCAGTTCCATATTTTTGAGATGAAGATGATAGCATTGATCGTTGCTGGAGAGAGACAGCGCTGTCCAAGATTACAGTCCTTCCTGGAAAGAAATAGATGAAAAACAGTGGTTTCACAGGTGCTCTTACTTGCACACAACCTGCATTTGAGTGCAAGAAGACAAATGGATATGAATCACATAGAGAGGCTGATGCCAAAGAGTAAGTGCCAGAGCACGAGCAAGGATCCACTGTAACATTTGAGAGTGGGTATTGCAGCAGGCCAATGACTTTGTTGGATAGCTATGTGAGACTTGTTTCCTAGATTGAAAAATTGAGCCATGCCATTCCTAACTTGATTGCCATGAAGATGACTAAAAGCCAAGCAGATGGTGAGGGGACTGGAGCATGTGACGTATGAGAAGAAACTAAGGGAGCTGTGATTGCTTAGCCTAGAGAAGGCTCAAGGTGCTCTTACCAATGCATAAAAATAACTGATGGTGGGAGTAATGAAGGTGGAGTGACATTGTTCTCAGTGGTGTCCAGTGACAGGACAAGGGGCAATGGGCACAAACTGAAGTAACAGGAACTTCCACTAAACACGAGAAAAATGTTTTTTTCCAGTGAGGGTGATCAAACACCAGGACAGGTTGCCCAGAGAGGTTATGGAGTTTTCATCCCTGGAGATACCGAAGACCTAACTGAGCAACATGCTCTAGCTGACCCTGCTTCAGCAGGCCTAGAAGATCTCCAGATGTCCTACCAGCCCTCAATGATTCTGTCATTTCCTGTGCTTTTGACAACCGCAAGCAGCAGAGTGAGGTACCGACATCACCTACTCTTAAAAGGTCTCTTCGTTTTAAGAAGCTGCAGTTCATAGGGAAGGAAATGGTACCCCGAAGTTTTAAGGCACTGCCCTTCACCTCCTGGCAGCTGAGACAGCACCTCTCACAACCCTCGCTCCCCACCCACTGGGAGCAGCCCTGGTGCCAGCAGGCCTGACTGCCCAGGGCCCCACTCCCAACGGCTCCCCGTGGGGGACCTTGGACCTACCCATGTGCAAACCAGCGGGGGCAGGCCATACTTCTCGGCTCTCCTCGCCCTCCAAAATTAACGTTCCCCCTTGAGACGTGTGTTCCTGCCAGGTAAGCAACACACGGAGGCTACTCCCAGCTGGTGCTCTGCCCCTGTCAGAAGCCGTGCAGCTCCCTGCTCCCTTCCCCTCNAGCGCTGTCTTCTCCCGGGGCGGCGGGGCTGCGCTTTTCGCCCGGGACGGAGCGGCTCTTCGGGGGCTGGCGGCGCGCACGGGGGAGCGGGCGGACACGTCCGGTGAGGGGACGGCGCTGTGGCGGGCGGCGAGCGAGGTGAGGGCGGGAGGGACGGGGCGGCCCTGCCCCGCCCCGCCCCACGGGAGGGCCCGCGGCTGGGGGGGCGGGCGTGGGGGGGTGTGTGGGTG
>VYXH01009515.1:424698-438010 GCA_013397275.1 Burhinus bistriatus
TTTTTTTTTTTTTTTTTTTTTTTTCCAGATGACATCTCCCTTTGTGCTTTCAGACTGAAGGGATGAACGTCTCTCCTCCATGCAGCCTTAGATTACTTCTCCTGTTCTCAGTCTTGCCCTCTTCTGCTGATTCTCATACTCTTTTTTTTCCCCTCCTTTCCTTCTCCCCTAACAGTCGACTTCTCAGCAGTCTAATCTTCTGGTGAGCCTCTGTTGACAGTGACTGGTATGGTAGGCAGTTCACGTCCCTATCCTGAGCTGTCTGCCCTTCTTTTTCCTGGAGATGTTAAAATAAATCACCTCAATTACAAGCCAGCAAAACTTCCCTCTGAACAATCTCTGTTCCCTGACATTTGCCTTGCTCGTCTTTGCATATCAGCCTTGTCCAGCACTTAACACTGGACTGTAACTGGAAGCGTAAGCACATCATTAGTTTGCCACTTCTCCTGTGACAGGTGTAGCTGGTAGAGGGATGGGACAGCAGTAGCAATGCTGTCTTAAACTGCCTCAGCAAGGATGGTCGGGGTTTGTTTGCGAGAACACTGAGGCACTTCTATTTCCAGGTGTGTTTCCCAGCCTACTGCTCTGTTTTGGAGCTGCTGCCTGGGCTCCTGTCTGTTACTCTCATTTGAGCTCCCCAGAGGCTGTATACCCAGGGATGCAGTTTTACGTAACCGCTGTGGAAATAAATAGATGTTTTGGTTTCTGCTTGGAGATAATCAGGTAATAGTCTCAAATGCTGTTTGTTTTTTCTTGTCCATTTGTGGTTTCCTATTCAGGTTCCTAATCAGAGAGTCAAGACAATTTTTTACCACAGGAGTAAGTACCTGGAAAGATGCCAGGGGAACAGCAGCTCTCCATTGACTGAGGACAGTCTGGCTCCATTCTTGCCAAAAATAATGAGCATTCTGGGTTTATCAATCACAAGCAAAAATGTATAAAGCTATTGCAAGAGGATACTTTATTTTTGAAGGAAAAAAAATCCAGAATATTAAGAACTGGGCAAAGTAATTTACTGACTATTCTTTCTTTTGCTGGTCATCCACATACACTTTGTGGTGGAAGAGGTTTTAAGGTGAAGCACAGATGATACTCTTGCAGCTTGTTCAACAGTTTAAATCAAATTTCCAGTCTTTGAACCAATAATGTGAGTTATTACTGGCAAAACTTTAGTACAAATTTTAGTACAAATAAATGAAGGCTTTATTCTTCATACTTACTGCAATGGGCCTTGGTTATACTGTTTTAATGATGTTTTCCTTGATCTCTAGTTACTTGTTCATAGCCTGGTGTAGTATAGAGATGTGGCAGGGATTAAGAATGGGAGAATTCAAATGTGTGCTTGTGAGTCGTGTACTGCTGTCTCATTTACCTGAAAATAAATTTGTATTTGAGGCGCTACAATAAATTTTTTGCTTCTTTAGCAGGACTGGAGGGAAGAATTAGCTCTGAAGACAGAAAAAAAACCAGTTCTGGCTTGGAAAAATCCCAAACCAGTTTGACTTTTAATAAACAGCTCCATTTCAGTGACTGTTTGAAATTCTCACTGAACCAATTAAGGCAAAATTTCTGCACCGTATTGTAGGCTAACTGCTAAAGTTCAGAAAACGTTTGTCATTCAAGTGTGGAAGTTTTCAAGAAAAGCTGTATTTTTTAATTTTATTTTGTTACTTCTTGAGGAAATGTAATACATAACTGACTTTTCAAATTGAAAAGCTCAAGCGTTACTTTGTGTCTGAGAGATTATGTCTTTACAGACCCTGTGTGAATGACAGCTTAAATCGAAGATTTTTCCACTGTAGCACAGTCAAACCATGGCTGTGAGATACCAAAGTGTGGGAGTAGCTCTGAACAAATGTCTGTCATACCTAGGTGTGGGTTTTTTCCCATCTCTGCCAGTTTATCTTCCACTGGCTTCAGCGTAGACTAGGAACAAAACTATTTCTATGGGGAGAACCACTGAGAAGTGAAGAGGTGCAGTGAGAGGTGTGCTGTAGCCTGTACTTCAGACTAGATGGACATTATGTGAAGATTAGAATCTTGTTTTGAAACAAGAGAGGGGAAATGTACTCAGCTTACACTCTGCTTGTCAGGCTCGGTGCTTAGCTGTTTTTTTCACTGATGCAAAGCCGAAACAGAGCTACAAAATGAGGCCTGAATGCACTTAGCCATTTTCTTGGCTGTGCAACTCTATGAACAGCTGCTTTGCCAGGGGCTGCACATTGTGATGGAGCACCCTGCAGGTTTGGTAAGGCTGGCCTGTGCAGCAGCAGCACCTCCGGCACAGGGCATCTTCAGGCCCAGGTAACTGGGCAATTTCAGCTGTTAATCAGCGCCGAGTTTCCCAGAAGCAATCACACAAGAGTAGTTCTGTCTCTCAGCCTTGCCCCCGTTACAAATGGTCAGTTTAGGTGTGCTTATTTGAAATACTCCTGGGTGCCTCTCTTCTTGGATTCAGTTGTTCTTTTGGCTACACTGAGCACTATGCTTCCAGTGTTTTTTCATGATATGCACACTAGCTGATTTGAATAAATCTAGTCTAGTAACCCTATGCATAGGGTTACATGTATTGACATAAATTCACAATGAAATTTTTTTTTTTCAAATTTAATATAGTCTTTTAATTACAAATAAATTTACTGTTTGTTCTGTCCCTACTACTGAGGCTGCTTTTTTTTTTTTTTTTTAATAGGTTCTTAAGCAATATCACAAATAGAAGATATTTTAAAAACAACTCTTGTAGCTAACTAATCTTCTGATGGAGCCATTCCAGTTGACCTGCAGTGGGCTGGTCAGTAAGAGTGTGGAGGGGGCAAGCTTTCTTTTCTCTCTACTTAGAATAAGGCATTGGAATGACAGACTTCAGGGTTAGCAAGGAAACCAAAACATTGCTGTCTCAGTGCTAAGCTTTCTGTGGGAATAAAGCTAATAAAAAGAGACATCTAATAAAATAAAAAAAATAAGCCAGGAAAATTCAGGAAGATAGTGCAGCCCAATAGCAGAGGCATTTCAGGGCAGGCCACTTGCAAACTTGCTGTATGGTTTACTCTTACCTCATTAGCAGATATGCCAGAGCTCTTTCACTTGAGGGTTTTCTGTAACAAATCATCCTGGGACCTCTGAAAGGTTGAAAGTTAAAAAATTTGTAGTGTGAAATGTTAAAATTGGCAGTACTATGAACAGCTGAGGGAAAAACAGCCTTTCTTTTGGAAGATGTTGAATATACTTACATGTACCATTCGTGTCAGCATTTGTAGTGTTACAGGACTAAAAGGTCTCAGTACCTTAGTGCTTCTTGTAGTCTGGTTGGTCTTCAGGGAACTTGTATTTTGAAGCTGCTGTATGTGCACATCTGAGAGGAGGTCGACTTTTAGTGGAGAGGGGAAGATGGGCTCAGCAATACCCAGAGCTCTCTTCTGACCACAGCTTTGCTGTGTCTGTGGCCATGTCTATGAGCCTGCTGCCCTCCAGAAGTAGGTTCAGTGATGGCTCAGCTGGGGCATGTCTGGGAAAACTGTTGAAAGGAAGATCTTCCCTCTCCAAAACTTGCTCAGAAATTTAAACCTGTTATTCAGATGCGGTTGTATCTATTTGTTTTCTTTTTAGAAAAATAGACTTTTCTTTGCTTAAAAGGAAGGTTTAGTCTTGTTTTCTACTGTGACTATAATAACTGTCAAGTTTGGTTTTTTTTTTTTTGTGTAGAGATATATTATTTGGGTGGAAGCGTGAATTTGTGTAATATATCAGTTTTTGCCGTCTTGAATGTCAAAATCAAATGATTTCTGAGCTCAGCTGAAGCTCAAATTCTTACATTGAAGCCGGATGATGGATTGATTGTGTAATTCTGCCCTAGCTGCAGGAAATAAATGGAATTATAGCTAATATCTCTTTATTATTTGTAGATAATACTGTCTCTTAAGACTGTGTATTCTGGCTGTAATTTTTAAGGCTTTTGGTACTGGAGTTAAGCTAAGCTATTTGCTTCAATGTGTTTTGGGAGCGAGTCCCAATAGCTCTATACTAACTGTTCCATGTCCCTTTACTGTCAGTGCAGGACTGAAACTTTTTCAGAGCGGAAGGAATACATAGCTTCTCTGATGCCATGTTAGGTATAATTCAGCTGTCTTCTCAGACGAGGCTTATGAGTGAGCTTATATAATGTTTGCTGTATCTATTTTCAAATCCATATAGTTGTCTGTGAACTCATAGTATAGTATGATTTCATATTAGTTTCTGCTTAACTTCCAGGTAGCCCCTACTGAGTTGAACTACTAGGTGGGCATTAGTGCTTGCCTATATCATTATTATCTCTCAGGAAAATACTTGGCAAACTGTTTTGATCTTTTATTTGTTAAATTTTACTATAAAGTCATCACTTTTAAATTAAGTACAAACAGTAGCTATACAATTAGCATGCAAATTGTATATAATGGTGTGGAGACCTCGTTTTGCACTGTAGCACACACAGAGCAAGACATTAAGCATTAGTACATGGAAAGTAAGACATTTTCATGAGAATTTATATGTGTGGTATATAAACAGTTTATTGTTGGAGTCTAGTTTACGTTGCACAGTTATAAGGATAATAAAATGTATGTTATGTGATGTGTAATAGGGTGGTATAAAGCACAGATGTCTGTAAATTTGTCATTTCTCATCCTTAGTTCCCAGAATAAAGAGTGGCTAAACCAGCGTTTTTTCTTACCATTGTTATAAAGTCCTTTTGCGATGAATACAACATTATTCTTGCATTCAATGGCTTATGCATATGATGCTGTTGGTTACGCTCATGATTGATGCTTACTAGTGTTAACAGTGGTACTTTCTTTTCTCTCCAAGAAAAGTCTCAGGCGTTATGCACTTGTAATTAGCATGTATGATTGTTGGTTTTATTTTTGTCAATTGTACAGTCAGTTTTCAGTTATCTTTCTATTTTTCTTGCTAAATTTCACTTGTTTAGTATAGCTTGCTTTCCTCTCTTTTATTGCAGGCAGGAAGACTGGGTATTCCCCTGAACACCACAAGTTTGATCTCAAATCCTGTACATCTACAATCCTAAGAATTAGCAAGAAGCAAGGACCATTTGGTTAAGTATTTCCTTCAAACCCCTTTCTCATCAGTGGTTGGGAGTGGCACAGCTTGTTCGAAGCAATAGCCATGTAGTAGGGTTGTAGAAAGATGGGGTCTGTATTACCTTTCACCTCATACAGCGCAGAGTAAGTAAGTTTGTGCTTGCTTTCCTCATTGACATCTTTCCCTCTGACCTCACCTCTTAGTCCTTGGGACGGAGTAAAGAGGAATGTGGTGGTGGTGGGTGATTCCCTTCTTCTCCCATGCAGAATATTGTTGCTGGTATGGGGACTGATGGGGCATGGGAACAGCCTGAGTTGTTAACTTCTTATAGCTAACAACTTCTGGGTTAGTTATACTCCCTAGCTGATGCATCAGGGTGTAGTGCTAAGCTTTCTCAGACTAGGACTTCTTACGCTTTGAAATGTTGCTACTTTTTTTGTCCTGCCTGACTTTTGGGATCTTCACAGTTTGCAAGGGGCCAACCGTTTGTTCATTTAGTCTATGAAGACTGTAAAGTGCTTAGACTCTATGGCAGTAAGCAGAATGGAAGTATGTGGAAAACAAAAGTAGTTTTTGATTGAAAATTTTCTAAGTTGCTTGTGTCTACCGTATTGGTACTTTCTCTTGCTCCAGAAAGGAACAGTACTTTGACTAGTCCACATGGCTTTATTCTTGTGCATGCAGGTCAGGTTCGGAGGTGGTTGTTGCTGGTTACATACAAGGGTGGTTCCACATGTACGCAAAACCGGATTTGCCTTTGTGGCCCCAGTGGTGGTGTAAGCCATGAAGTTGTACTTCAGATATGGTGTGTGTCCAGTTTTGCCTTTACAGTGACTTAGTTTGAAAGGTAAGTGGCTGTAAGCATTGTGCAATGTGCTGGTGTTGTCCAGGTTGACGCAAATAGCCTAACTGCAGCACTGTTTGGTGCCCCACTGCTGCACTCCAGAGATGTGGATTTTGTGCAAATATAGCCCAACGGTCAAACTGCCTTGCTCAGGTACCACTGGCAAGCAAGCTGTGACCTTACAAACTTTCACACAGGTTACAAACAAGTTCTTGTGAAGGTATAATTCAACTCTAGGAGTTGCGATCATGTCTCCGTGGGGAGTGTCTGGGTGCCTGTTGACATCCTTTATCTGCAGAGACCAAGCCAATGCTGCAGAAGGCGGCCACGAGCACTTGTCATTTTTAGTTTCCAGGAGACTAACCTGGCTGACAGCCCCCCTGCTTTGGGGTTTCTTGAGTCATCAAAGTGAAGTGTTTTATTGCTCACTTACTTGCTCCTGAAAGAAATGAGCCAGGGCGAGGAAAGGCTGTCTGCATCCATACACATCAAAGTCAACAGAGGGGCTTTCATGTTTGCCTTAAACAGCTCCTGTGCTCCCTCAAAAAACCCTCAGCAAGGTCAATTAGCTAGCTCCCTGTCATGCCTCAGAGCTGTGGGATGAATCACTGCTGTCCACTCCTGGCTGAAAGAGCACTTGAGTGCATTTCCTGGGGGAATTCCTTCCCAGAAGCCCTTATCTGGCACCCGCAGTCCCTCCATGATCTGCTGCAGTCTGGCAAGATGCACGTGACAGGCTGCTGGCATGCCAGCTCGCCCTGCTCTGCTCTTCTTCGGGAGATGCAAGTTCACTACTTAGGCTGTGCTGGTCCTTGTCCCACTATACTAGGCTGGCTTTTTAAGTAGAAAAGGTTTGCTTTAACATGTTTCAGGCTGAGGTTTTGGAGGCATTTGGACAGACAAAGCTTACAAGTGAGCTGTGAACTCATTTGGAACAATGCTTAAGCTTGAATCATTTAGAGGCATATTATATATTTCCCACAAATCCCGAGGCAAAGCTTTAGCCTGGGAGCTGGTGACCCAGGATTCAGTTAGCACCTCTCCCTCTGATAATGGCTTGTCTATAGTGGAAGTAAGTCTAGAAATGCTTGTAGTCAGTGGTGAAACACTGGAGCTTCCAGTCCTAACCTAAGACTAAAACAGGACAGATTCTTTGTGTCCTAGAAGTGGCTATTCTCCCATAAATCATAAATCAACACTAGTGACTAGATTGGGAGAGACATCTGCATGTGGCCCAATTAATCCAATCTGCCTGCACTTCAGGTGGAAGAAGAAACATTTTTCAGACTATTCATATACCTTATTCTGAAGTTTTCTGCCTGCAGACTACTGTTGAGCTGTTTTTATAATACTAAAAGTGAGGAGGTGACAATGAACATTGGTGATGCCGTATGAGAAATATTTAATTGAAAGACTTCTCTAGAAGGCTATAAAAGATAAAAGCAGTCCTTAAACAGGAATTTGCTAATAACATTTGGCAAGAGACCTATCATCAACAAAACATTGAGGGGGAAAAAATGGTGGGAACCCTGTGTAGCACCATGTAGTCTCTTAGGGCTCAGTCACAAAATGAAACACAAGGTCTTGTAAGAGACAACTGACAGAGCTGAGATATAAGCAAACTAGGACAAGAATCTTAGGTTATTCTCTGTGTTGTTTGCTTCTAGAAGGCAACAGTTACCTTAGCTTATTAAAAACAAGAAGAAGTCTGCCTAAAGCTTAGACGTTCTTTCATTGATCATTGGGAAAGCAAAGGACGAACTTTACTTTTAATACAGTCACTTAAAGTTACACTTACCTCTTTCTGTCATGTTTTTTAAGGGTTGGAAGTAGAGGATGGGAAACATTCTCCGCCGTGAACTGGTTTGTCCATTCCAGCCACCTTTTCTTCTTCCTCCTCTATGCTTCAGGCTATTTATTCTTCTGGGAGCTTTCTGAGTGTCTAAAGGAGAGTGAGTGTAATGTGAAGCTCCTTATCCTGACCCAAGCAAATGAATGGGCTGGTCACTTCTCTCCCTATGCTGCGCCTTCCCCCCTGCCCCGCCCCCCCCCCTTCCTGTTAGCAAATTGGTCATTATGAAAACTAAGTGGGTTTGAGTTGAGAAATAGGTGCATTTCTTGTTTTAAAGGATTTATCATTTGGTAGTCAAGTTTTGGTACGTGTTCAACATTGTAACTGGGTATGAAGTTTACTTTTTCAGGTATATGCTTCACTGTTTATTTAAAATTGTTTTGAGACATTCCTGCCAGTGTTTACTCATGGTAAAATAGTTGCAGAAAGAACTTTTATACAAATTTGAAAAGCTGTTTATGTTCTCTGGGTGAATATGTATTCATCATTTTGTGCCTGATTCCAGTTCTTTATGTAAGGCCCTTTTAGCACTTGAACCATGTGCTTTACTTGCACAGCATTAGTCAATCTAATTATCCTTAGGAAGGACTGAAGGTTCAGTTATTTTGACTGACATGGCTATTTAGGGCCCTTCTTTTCAAGAAATTTTATCTGGATTTGACTTTGTGATCCAAGAAGTTTCATTGTCCATAGGACAACTAATTGCAATAGTTTTATGAACTGCGTGAAGTCTTCACCCTGCTGGGTTTTAATTGAATGCAAAATTACCCAAAGCTCAATTTACTTTTATAGAAAATATTTTGTAACATGTTTCAAGTTGGATGTACTCTAGCTGCTGCAGCAGATGTTTTGTGCAGAGATGTGCTCTCTTTTGGTATGCATAAAACTGTCTTAATATTCTGAAAAAATTACTCTGCAAAATGCAAATTGCTACTGCAGTGTTGAAATATCTCTGAGGACAATTTAATGATGCTTAATGTTGCATTGCAGTTTTGTTAATCTGTGGGGGAAATTGCTCCTGCTTTATTTTTCTTCCGTAGTGGCATATTGAAGCTGTTTCTTAGCACAGAGAAATTTAGGTTGGAAGGGACCTCTGGTGGTCATCTGGTCCAACCTCCTGCTCAAAGCATGTTCAACTAGATCAGGTAAATTTTTCCTTGTATCTAATTTAAATTTTCTGTTTCCTAATTTGTGTTCCTTGCTTCTTGTCCTCTGATTCCACACCTCTAAGAAGAGTCTGGCTCCATCATCTCTGCACACTCTGCCTGTAATTTTAACTAAGGTCTCCTGGGAGCCTTCTCTTCTCCAGGCTAAACAAACCTAGTTCCTTTAGGCTCTTGTGCATCCTATGCTTCAGCTCCCTGACCATCTTGGTGGCCTTCCACTGGACTTGCCCCAGCATGTCCGTGTCTTTCTGTTATTGGGGATACCAAAACCAGATACAGTACCCTAAATACAGTCTTACCAGTGGTGAGTAGAGAAGAATAAACACTTCTCTTGAACTGCTGGTTCCACTCTTGTTAATTCAGCCCAGTACACACTTGGCCTTTTTTGCCACAAGGCATATTGCTAACTCATGTTCAGCTTGTTGTCCATCGCAGGTCCTTCTCTGCAGAGCTGCTCCCCAGTAGTCAACCCCCAGCCTGTGCTACTGCATGGGATTATTCCCTCTCAGATACAGGACTTTGCATTTGCATTGGTGATCCTTATGAGGTTCCTGTCAGTCCCTTTCTCCAGCTTGTCCAGGTCCCTCTGAGTTGCAGTCTGCCCTCCAGCCTCTTGACTGTCCCCCAATAATCCATGAACTTGCTACAAGTGCGCTCCATTTCACTGTCCAGCTCTTTAAGGAAGATGTTAAACCTATTAGCCCGATATCAGTCGAAGGGGTACTGCTGGTAACCGGCTGCCATCTGGACTTTGTATGGATGATATAATTGTTTGAGCCTGGTGGTCCAGCCATTTCTCCATCCAGAGTTTCATGGCAGTGTTCACCCTAAGCTGCTGAGGCTGGTGGTCTTTGGTATTTACTGTTTTTGAGCTATAAAAGCTATATTCAGTCTGAGGAGCCTGGGTTTGATACCTTTGTATGCTTACAGGAATCTGTGTGGAAGTGAACATAGATTCTTTTCTTTCCACTGAAGAGAAGCTCAGTGTTGACTTGTAGTTGGCCAGCAAAGACTGGGGAAGGAATGGGAGGGAATGTGATGGCCTTGTCTGATGGGGCAGTGATACTAGATTTTAAAGGAACAGGTGAGAGAGAGCCTCTGTAAACATGAGTGGCTCTTCTTGGGAACAGTGGCGAGGAAGAGATCCCATAAATAAGAAAGGGCTCTGTATAAAATCAAAAGATGTGCTACAAGTGTGTAGTCTCTACTAACGCATTTCGTATCCACAGGTATATATTTATTTAGGTGCAAGATGTCTGCCCTGAGGCTGATTTCTAACAGAACCTCCCAGCAGGCCTTATCTAACTCTGATTACACCTGGGAGTATGAGTACTATGAGTATGGACCAGTGTCGTTTGAAGGCCTGAAGGCTCATAAATGTAAGTTCAATAGAGTTACACTTTGTTGCAGCTGAGCTTGCCCATCTTAATGTTCCTACTTGTCATTTGTAACTGCTTATTGTACAAAAATATATCTTCTAACTTTTTTGATTCTCAGCAATTAGAGTTATTACTAAGTTTATTAGATTATTATAATTGTTTATGATTCTGTGTCTTTTTTGACTACTTTTCTTGTGCATGAGAGAACCATGGATTTCTTGTTTGTAGTAGATATTTATCAATATTGAGGAGTATCAGAGGATCAGGAACAGTTTATAATGGCAAATACAGCTACTGCTGCATCTGTTGACTACTTGGTATGATCCGTTTTGCTCTGTTCTTGTTCCCGTTAATGCTAAAAGGGCAGTGGTGGGCAGCCTTACTGCTTTTGTTTTTCTTCATAGAAAATAAATTTAAGCCTATAAAAGATTTAAAACAAAAGAGATTTCTCTTTCTGAATAAACTTTTATCATTGGGACTTCGTAGGAGGAGTGTGCTAAATTGAGCATTCTGCTAATATTGGAGCTGTCTTAGAGTAGAAGTAACAAGTGGAGGACAGGGACAAGAGACATGAAAACTATGGGTAGGAATTGAGAGAAAATTTAACTAGGACAGGCTAGTACCGCTGGACCAACATTTATCTAAAGTCTAGGCAATGGTTTTGACTTCTATGAAATTTCTTTTTTTGGAGGAGTGGGGGAGAAAGTGGGTGTGGGTAAAAAAAAAAAAAAAGTAAGAGAGACTAACTTGGATTACTGGATGCATTTTGCAAGCACTTTGCCAAAGAGAAGGAAATCATTCCATTTCTTTGTTTCTGAGCTGGATATGCTGTGAGAGGGTTTGAGCACCAGTCTTCTAAGTCTTGGGGGAGGGTCTCCATCCAGTGCTGGAGCACTGGTCCAGGGTGGGATACCTACTTTCTGCCTCATTCATCATAATGAGGATTCAGACTGCGAAAGAGGAATGCTTGCAGTGGCAATCAGTGGCCCAGAAAGGCTGATCTCCCTTGGCTCTGCACGGTCAGGAGGTTTTGGGGAGGCTCTATAAGGGTCAGAAGAAACTTGTTGAAGTTCTTAATACTTTTGAAAGAACTAGAGCAGAAGTTGCTTTTTAGCCTGAATTGTACTTTAGCTTCCCCCCACCCCACCCCCAGGTCTACTGATTACTGTCTGTATTTTTACAAATGTTAGGTATTTGAAAAATGTAGGTTAGCTTTTATTATAGTTTCTAATTTATATTCCATTATTCCACATAATCAGAGGCCAAAACTGATTACAAAGACTACTGATTACAAAGATTAGCTGCATTGTTATGTACATGCCTTCGTTTTAGCTTGATGTGTCGAGGAGTGTGATGAGAAAAAACTATAAATGATAGTTACTTCTGTACTTCTGGATTGCGGAAGGTATAGTGGCATGCCATGCTAAGCGTGGCAGCTCAGCTTTGCTGTCTGACTGTGCTCTTTTGTAGAGCAGGAGGGTTCTGGACAATTCTAATAGAATGGAACAGAAGAAACAGCCACTTTTCAGGTGGGGCTTGATGTACTCATGAAAGAGAGAGATTAATAGTAGCATTGAATCAGTGACCTAGAAAGTCCCTTCTGGGCTTTTTTTTCAGGTGTTTTTGTGGTTTTTTTTTTTTAACTGAGAGATTGGAGTTGGCTCTGTTTACTCTGGTGTTACAGCACGAGTTCTCAGAGGGCTGAGCTTAATCTAGTAAAGGAACAGTCTATATCTGTGCTGTGTATTTCATGATATTTCTTGACATGGTATGTTCTTGATATGTTTCTTGTTCTAGCTATTTCCAGCTGAGTTGAGACTGTTGAGGAATGTAGAGGTAATGTGGTCAGACATTTAACTTCACCGAAATCCTAACCTGGAGAGGAAAGAGAAGAGATTATGCTGGATTGTATTAGGAGGGAGACACTGAATGTTGACAAATCTTCATTTTTTGGATTTATTGGCTTTTTTTTTTTGGTCACATAAGAAATCTTAAATCTCATAGCCTTTGGCACAGTTGCAAGTAGGCTTATTTTAAGCCTCTCCTAACAAAGATAAATTTTGTAGAGGTAGGTGTCACAAATGGTGAGGTTGGGGCTTTGTAGATGTATTACCACTTGGAAATACTCTGTCTCCTTCAGGTGTGCTATTATAACTTTTGTAGTAATGATGGAATTCAAATCAGTAATATAAACTGAGGTGAAAGCAATGAGAGAGGCTGCTTCAGTGATGTGGCTTACAGTGTAAAGTGGTGCTGTTGGCTCCGCTATATATTGTACAGTTGTACTGTAAGCTGTAATGAAGCCAAAGGGATAAATGGCCTGACCAGTTGGCGGGGAGTTGTGTGGTGGCAGGAGAAAATGTTAGTGGTGCCACTCTGTTTAGGAAACACCAGCTCATCCAATCTGAGTACTGAAAATCGGAAGTGGCTGAGTAGGGCACTTGTTTCTGCGCTGCTCTGAGAGCAGGAAGCACTGTTATGGTGGGATGGTCTTTGAATGCGGTTGGATATATGAATGTGAATGCTACCAAAGTCCAGAAAAGAGTCTAAAAGAAAGGAAGATGGCAAAACTGCAGAAGGGGTGCTAATGAATGCCTGTAACTTATGTTGGAGAACTTACAGGGGAGTGGACTCCAGTTTTGGTGATGCAGGCTGGCAGTGACAGTTGGCCAGCTGTAAAACATCACTGGCCCTTCTTAAAATTAGAGGTGTGTGACTTTTTTTTTTATTTATCTATTTCTGATACACAAAATATTTCACCCAACATGAGGGCACTGTTTTGAACCATAAGGTAAGATGAATTCCACAAGAGAAAGTTGGAGGCCACTTTTGGGTCGATGTTGATTTAATTAATTGGAGGCAAGTGGCAGTTCCTAATAATTTAATGTATATACAAAGGAATTCAGAAGCCTGTTCTCAGAAAGCAAAGTAAAATTTATGCAAAGTTACCATATTGACAAAACAATCTAATACATAAAAATACATTTCTTAAAAAAAA
>VYXH01009515.1:444423-456679 GCA_013397275.1 Burhinus bistriatus
GAGTGAACCGTTTTCTGCACAACATGCTGTTAATTTCAGCAGTTAGAAGAGGCCTAGCTAAAAAGTAAAGTTACTGAACAAAATTGGTCCTGTTTTACGTCAAACCAGGACACCCTGTTAGAAGGGGCAAAACGGTCTGTACCCTGACAGTGCACTCCAGTGGGCAGAGTCCAGAGCTTAATACTAAATCCAGCAGACCAGAACCCAGCATCGCAGGCTGGAAGATTGCCAGAAAAGGGAGCCTGGGTTAGTTCATTGGCAACTGCTTGTTTTGAGTGGTTTTCAGTATGTGTGATGCTCAAGGTGTCAGGCATTCACCTTTCTGGTCTCTTGTTGGTGGCTTCTGGGACTCAGAGGGTCCTGTTGGCCCAAATACTGCAAAAGGGATTTGATTGTCCAGGTGGCTGTGCTCCCTTCCACAGTAAACTGGGATTTCTGAGGCTGCTTTTCTTATTTTGAGTCTTCTGAAAAGATACACACTGAGGCATATTTGCATACTGTAATGAGCAAGACTATGCAAGTTTCTGGTCTAGTTTAAAAAAAAAAAAAAAAAATCCTCCCCAAAATATGGATAGTGTTTGTGAATTTCAGAATCCAAAAATGCCAGTGTATTAGATCACATGTTCCCTGCTCATGAGCACAGGATTATTCTCTATCATATGTCCTCAACATTCTGGGTCATTATAAAATTTCTTTGCATGTTCTGTTCTTCTGTTTAGATTAGGTTGCCATTGCCAGTCTTGTGTGCCCCTCTGTACAGTCAGCTTTTGCTCCTTCATTGCTCACTGGATTATAAAGCACACCTATGAACTTTTACTTCTCTAATGGATGCATTTTAAGCTTTCTTCCAAAGTCACTTTTTCCTAGGCTTAAAATGATTGTCTGTCTTTCTTTGCTTATTTGCCACCTCGTCTGTCTGTGCCACAATACTACATAGAAACTCTTGGTGACAGATTTGCAAAACTATATATGCAACTTAAATTTGGAGTGGCGCTTTCTTTTGCATTATAAATATATAAATGTCAGTCATCAGTTCTGAAGGCTACTGCAGTATTATCCCAGTCTGTTTGCCTCCTGGTGTGTATACAGTAGGTTATTACTTAGTTACTGGTCTGTCTTGCATCAATTTAAACATTATGCTTCCACATGCTTCACGTCGAAATGCAGAATAAGCCAATATATTTTTGACAAACTAGAGGACTCCTTTTGATTTGAAGGCTAGTGTAACTGATTTTGTCAGGACAGGATTCTCGTATTGTGTAATGGAAGTAAATTAGCATTTGAGAAGCACGGATCTTTAAGATTAACTATAACTGAAAGACTAATGGTAGGTATCCTCTGAACTTGAAGTTTTTAGGGGTAGATTTCTGAAGGTGCCATCTGAGGCTTTCAAAAGCACATAGGCACTTACCTCTACTGCAGGCTCCAGGAATTAAATTATAATGTTCCTCTGAAAATCTCTCTAAGTGCTGTGTGCACCTTTAGGAGTCCAACTATCTGGCTCCAGCATCATTTGCTACATGTTCACGTGTAAACAGTATGATTTAATTCTTACTTAACAAAACCTATATTCTGAGAACATTCAGATTTTTCACTACTCATCCTCTGAATACCTCTACGGCCTTTCAGATGCAAATAACTTGTGTTTTGTGATGATAGCATATAAATTCAGCCAGACAAAGAATGCATTACTATCTGTAAAACTTGCGTCTAGCTTGAGCTTTTCTCACCCCCAGCTGTTCATGGCTCCTGCACAAGTCTGTGCAGATTGGAGCTGGTTTGAGCTAACACTTCTAGAAAACTCCAAGGAAGATGTTAAGATGTCCTTCCTGGGCTATGTGTCTGAATTGTTAAGACTGCCAGTCTTTATAGCAGTCTTTAGTTTCAGCTATCCTGATTTGGAAATCTGAATGTCATTGACTAAAGTCAGCAGAAAAGATGGTTTGATGTCTGGACAACCAACCACTGAAATTATGCCTTTAGTGACAGCAGTGCTGCCTATGGCTCAGAAAGATTTTCTCTATCAAAGATTTTTCTCAGTGTTCTACAAGCCATTTTTAAAAACTTGTTACTACTTGATGTCAAGAGGAAATACTGAGGAGTATTTCTAAGCTCATTCAGTGAGCTAATTATTAAAGTATATCGATTACTGGAAGTGCTGTTTAAGAGTGCTGGCATTGATAACTTATTCCCATGGAAACCTATCATGATAAATCAAGACTTAAAATAGCTTCAGCAGAAAATAATAAATAATGCTGGCTTTTAAAGTCTGTTGTAGATAAACTGTAGGATTACCATTCTTCCTGATCATAATGGCTGCTGAAACGCAATTTGCTGTTAAGAACTCAAATAGTTCTACTTTTGTTCTTACTGTGTTTTTCTTTTTCCTCTTTAGGAATGCCGAACCCTCTGAAAAAAGATTTCGCATGAATAGCTTTGTGGCAGATTTTGGAAGACCTCTAGAGTCAGAGAGGGTCTTTTCTCGTCAAATAGCTGAAGAATCCCGGTCACTTTTCCATTTCTGTATTAATGAAGTGGAACATTTGGACAAAGCAAAACAAAGTCAGAAAGGTCCAGGTCTGGAGAGTAATACCCACTTCCAGGAAGTTCCCAGGAGCAGTAGTGGAATGTTTGAGGAGGACCTAAATTGTCTTACAAAATTTAACATTCCTAACTTTGTGAATACTGAGCAGAACTCTTCACTAGGTGAGGATGATCTCCTCATCTCAGAGCCACCAATCATTTTAGAAAGCAAATCAGTCATGCAGTCTTCCCATCGGATCCTTGACTGAGAAGTCTTTTACTTTAAGGTAAATTCCTGTTATTGTCCAGTTTGAAGCCTTTCTTAGCCTTCTGGTATTTTGATAGAAGGTATTTCAGACCTGTGCATTGTTTAGGTGCATAACTGCTACTCTGGGGAAAAAGAAGTAGTATTCATGTGTATGGATGCTTGTGATGCTTAACTTGTATGTAAGACTGGCTGTGCTGACAGAACTCTGTTTAGACAAAAGTAAAACACTGAATGCATTATTCTGATGCCTTCTGTGGTCTAAACCTTTTGCCTAGCATTATTTCTGCATCCTGATTTTTTGGGGTTTTCTTTTGTTTTGTTTTGTTCTTTGTCTTTAAATGACTGCTTATGTCCAGCTTCTGAAGCATACCATAATAATTTGCAGGGACTGTGAAGGCTGGAGCATGGCACTGGGAGGTGTATGAAAACTCCTCGGCCAAGAAAAGCGTAAACCTCAAATTAAGACTGAAGCAAAGAATAAAACAGGCAGCCCCCGGGGGAGGTTCTGCAGCTCTGCCACTCCCAAAAAGGACACCTGAAACTGAGCAGCACAATGGATTATCTGCTTGGCATTAACTTCAGCTTCTGATTCCTAACTGCTTTTTGGTGCAGGTTAAACCCAACTTAAAAAGCTTATAGATGGAATACCTTTCATATTAAATTGTTCAGTTACAGTGTTTACAAAATGCTACTACCACTTGTTGCTGAGTAAAAGCAAATTGGTGCCTGTAATTATAGTACTTCAGAGTGAGAATCTGACAGCTGCCCAGTGATGACCTGGAATTAGTACTCTGCGCACAAACAGTAATTTGATTTTTCTTCCCCCCCCCCGCCTTTTTTTTTGGTTGGGTTTTTGTTTGTTAGGTTTTTAAATTGCTGATGCGAACTTCCAGTTTGGTAAGTGCAGGATTCAGTAGCTAAATGACAGGAAATCAGATAAAAACGATTCTTTTGCCAGTAGAGTTACTATATGCAAATGGTGGTGGTATGTTAAGATGGTGTTATGCTTCGCTTATAGGCTGAACCTTCCTATGCTTTTTGGCTCTATAAACAGCGCTTTCTTGACTAGTGGGCCAGTGAAAGGCTAGCAGGCTTTGACTTGTTGAGAGGACCAGCTCCAAAGGCGTAGCTGAGCTGCACTTGTTCCATCTTCTTTTTGTACTCGATTGGGATGATGTTGCAACCACAGCTGTTCTCCCAGGTAAAGGCTTGCTGAGGGATTTGAATAGGTGTAATTTCAACCTTGAAGCTTATTTTTTAGAGAAGGAATAAGGTTCTGAACCTTAGCCAGTACTTGAATTATGTTTCCGCTTTCTTCAGGAGATGGCTAACTAATGGCCAAATGGTTTTAGGGCAAGCACATAGGATGCAGAGGAACCAGGTTCAAATCCTTTCCTGGATTTGGAGTAAGGGTGCTCTGCAGGAAGTTCTTAACTGAAATGAAACTAGCGGATTCAAGATACTGTGCCTGACTGGGTTTTCTTGAAACTAACCTGCTTTGTATACAACATGTTTGTGTCAGAGTGAAAATGTAGCAATGGCCTGCTGATACATTCTTCAGGTACTTAAATGCTGATGAATTCATTCTTCCTTCACCTGACAAATAGCAAAAATAACAAATGGGTTGTGCATTTAAAGAATGCAAGGAGTGGGGGAAACCTCCTTTGTTTTCATCTCCTGTGCCCTTATTATAAACCACTTACACATAAATTTCCTGTTTTCAAATGTAATTCTTGCACTGCTTCCTAGTGTTTAAAGTAATGGGATTATACGTAAAGCAAAGCAGAGACTGTTTAAAACTAGCAGACTATTGTTGAAAATAGTTCCCAAGAGAAGACTGAAGTGAACCCCATTATAAATGAGCATAGCTGCATGGGTTGCAATATAGGTCTCCAGTATGTTCCTTCAGGTGCAGAAAAGGCCTCCTCTTGCAGTAAGTACTTAACCATGAGTGAGTACGAAAGCTGAAGCTGTGGACTTTCCTTTTCCCAAATTAAGAAATTTGGGAAATCTGCCTTCTGAATGTGGCAGCTGCTTCCTGCTGAGGCACCTCAAACAACTGTTAGCTATTCAATTAATGGTTAAGCTTTGTCTGAACTGAAGCTCAATATTGTTCTTGCTAACAAGCTCTGGGATTTCAACTAAATGTGTCTTTTTATAGCCTATTTCTGGATGAGTGAGCTGCCTTCGGTGATGTTTGATCTATTTTTTTTTTTTATTTTTTTTCCTTTGCTATGCTTGAGAAGAGAGATAATGCTTCAATGAGGGGAAAAATCTGTGTAGAATCCATCTCCTATGCAATCAAGAAATGAAGCTTATTTCTAAAGCATTTAAAACAAGGTTTCAAAATAACGCAGGTCTGGCTTTAGAAAAAGAAAAGCTTGCTATTCCCAGTAGGCTAACCTAAGCTTTTTTTGTGCCACCTTAAATCTTTGTGGCTTTTGTTTAGGTGCATAACTGCTACTTTGGGGAGAAGTATTCATGCATATGGATGCTGGTGACGCTTAACTGCCTAGATGAAAGGTATTTACCAAAATGATCAAGGGATGAGACCAACTTAACTTAGAACACATTTGAATTGTATTCTTAGTGTCCTTCTGAAGCATGTATTAATCTTGCAAAGGTATTTAAGTGTTTGGTTCCTGCTTCTGTCCTTCCCTGATGGCTCTACTTTTTCCATCTTATCCCCCTTCTGTCTTTAAAGTCTTTCACACTGATTTTTACAGAAGAATAACCTGGCAGCTGCATAACTGCACAGCTCGCATGACTTCAGAAGCACTGTGGCAGCAATACAGTCTGATTCAGATTTTTCCTCTGCATTAGAGCAGAGTCGATGGCAAATAAAGAAACCTTCTGCAGTCTTCAAAAGCCGCTATTTTAAAGCTGTTCTTTCTTTCTTTTTCCTTTTTAAGAACTAATAGGTATGATGTTTTGCCTGAGGGGGAAGGGGATTGGTAGAATAACCAGCTTTGTATAACGTTTAAAAAAATACATCTTTTCCCAGAAAACCAACAAGAGTTGATTCACTATGAAGTAAATAAAAAGTGTTTTGACCAGTGTAATCCTTCAAAATTAATATTTGAAATGGTATTTGAAAAAGGGATTATTGCAAGTTTTCTTACTGCTTGGGCTCTGTTACAGAGCCTCTTCTCAAAACTCACTATAAATGTATCACCTGTGGCAGATTTAACTTCATGGAGACTTTGCCTACAATAATTACGTATGTTTCTTTGCATAAACATATATTGTATTCTATAAGAACTTTTACAAAGTAAAGTTATGTATTCCAGTTTTCAAAGGTGAATATTTGTCAAATGTTCTTTGTGTAAACAAGTTTTAGCTATGTACCTTTTTTAAAAAAAAAAACAACCCACAACCCTACAAGATGGGAGCTGATCTCTTCTCCGAAGTAACAAGCGATAGGACAAGAGGAAAGGGGTTCAAGTTGCGCCAGCAGAGGTTTAGGATGGACATTAGGAAAAAATTTTTCACTGAAAGAGTTATCAAACATTGGAACAGGCTGCCCAGGGAGGTGGTTGAGTCACCATCCCTAGAAGTGTTTAAAAGTCATGTAGATGTGGTGCTTAGAGACATGGTTTAGTGGCAGACCTGGTACAGTAGGGTCAATGGTTGGACTAGATGATCTTAAAGGTCTTTTCCAACCTAAATGATTCTATGATTCTAACCCACAACCCTACAGTGTAAAATCAGAAAATGCCTGCTCATAGAGAAAAGAAAGGGAAAGGTAAAACCATGAACTTCTCCCCTAAAATCCAGTGATGTATGGTCTCTGAGGCTAAAAAGTGAAGTGAGTGATGTGTACTTGTCATGCAATTTAGTATTCATGCACCTGACCTGTAGATCTTGAATGCTTTTAATACTGATGTTTTTTGCCAATCTGAAAAGAACCCCACCAAACCCTTCACAAGCCACTGGCAAAGGAGGAATTCAAGCGTGCTTTTCCCTTTCTCCTCTGCCCTATCTTCCTGGCAGTGAAAGATGACAAAGCTAAGTAAATCAACTGGAGATGCTGCAGAGCTGGACTGAACTAACTCAGCAGCCTCGGGTAGTGACAAGTAGCAAGGACAGCACAGAGCCAGAGTCTTTTACCACACGTTCTCCAACAAGAGCGAGAGTTGGAGGGCCCATGCTTTCTTATTTTTGGACATGAGGTATGTAGTTAGCTATATGAAAGGCTAAATGATGTAAAGTTATCAGAGGACCTTCTGTTCGAAAGAATCAGGGCAGCACTTGGTGCATGGCCCCCGTTCCCTGCAGAAAAGATTTGCACAGCTGGTGCTAGTATACAGATCTGTTTTCAGTCTTTGTTCCAGAATAGGTTAAATACTGGATATAGTGGTAGACTTTAAGATGTATTACCAAATAAAGTCTTAATCCATGGTAATTTATTTAATTTGTTACATGAACAATTTTGACATGTATTTTGGAGAACTTCAAATAGAACATGCTGCTTATATCTCTGCTACAAGTGCCATAATGAGATCTGATATTCTTCTGCATCCCCTGTTTTCCTCTCTTGAAGCAAATGTCTTCTCTGTAATCTAGGTCACTGAGTCACCCAGCCAGCTGCTCACTTGATTTCCTAATAGCTTCAAACATGACAATTCAAATTATTATACTCCAGCTGCTTTGCTGTAAACAAATTAATTCCAGCTAAACATAAGGCAATGATTCAAAGAAATTACGTTTAAGATTCTTTTAATCCATTCACTGTAATGTCTCCTGGAAATGCTGATGAAATAGTATGACATAAGAAAAGGTAAAACATAGACAAGGAGGATATAATTCTATTATTCTCTGAAAGATCCCACTGAAATCCTCAGTGGAATACAGTAAAAGCTAATCACCTGTTTTGTCAGCCTTTGCTCTGTTTTAGGGTATTTTCCCTTTTCTGTACTGTTAAGACTGCTGGAGAGTCAAGAACTAATAACCTTGGCCCTTAGTTCCCCAAAAAGAACACCGTGACTACAGCCATTCAAGACCAGAGACAGTGTGTTGCTGTGCAGAGTGCCCACTCCATGGTAAATGCCTAAAAACTAAAGATGATTCTTCAGTGAATGTACAACTCCATAAATACATGTGAAGACACAGTATAAACCATATTATAGCTTACAGTAATGGTAAATAATACTGTCCCTGCTCAGTAAAATAGACTCAGAGAGAGAATTTAATTTGATTTTCATTCAAACTATGTAAGATACCATCACTTGCTGAGAACTGAATGTAAGAATTTTAAAAGGTGTTTGAACTGCATGAACGCTAAGGCAACCCCCTCTTGATGACCTAAGGATTATGTGTTTGAGAGAGTTTCCAGCAATCAGAAATGCTTCCCCTAGGCCCTCCTGTCCCAGGCAGTGCCCTAGCGTCCCTACATCCAAGACCTGGCCTCTCTGGGACCATAAGGGTTGCTGTAATTTAAAAAAAACAACTCACTTCAGGTCACATATTTTAATACAGTGTTACACATATAGCAAATTGTACAGGAAATAAATGCTAAGTTGAAACTGTTCAATTTTATCCTTTTCATTTGCAAAAGTCTCAATCAAGAAATTACAGCATATTTACACATAGCTGGTATTTTATATATAATGTGTTATTGAATTTACACTTTTTATTAATACAGGCTAGTACTTCATTATTGGGACAGAACACCCACACTAAAAATACTGAAAACAGCTGAATATGAAACAACCAAGATCACTATATTAATTGCCAACTAACCATCTTTTTTTTTTTTTTAATATCTACATATATGTGTATACACTTTCTCTTACTTTATGTTTGTGTGTGTATGCTCAAAAAAATAAAATCTTGTTGATTACTGTCTGTGCCCATATGGTATAATTTGTTACACTCTTTTGTTCTTTATGCATGCACAGTCACATGGTTGTATAAGCCAAAATGCACGTTTGCTGCTGCTCCCTGGAGAAGCTTGATGCATAACATATACACAGACCTGAACTATTTCACATTTGACTCAAATGCTAGCTTCAACCAGTACTACCAAACACAGTGTAGATTGTACAAAATTACAACAAGAGAGGACCTGATGAGTACGTTCTAGCTTTATCTTTGCTTTGCCCTACGTAAGTATAGCTGATTGAGCTACAACTTCAATATATGTGCTATGGAATTCTTAAGGACTTGCAGTGCTGAGACTTCAAACTAGTAACTCACTGATTGTTTGAAAACCTGTCCTTCCAGCCACCAAATAGCTATCCATCTATCTTGAATTTTCTTTAGTTTGACTTATTGCTGCTGCTTTTTCTATCCTTTTAGCAGCAGGTTTTTTTGTATATGACAAGTCACAGAATCACAGAATGGTTGGAAGGGACCTTTGGAGATCATCTAGTCCAACCCCCCTGCCAAAGCAGCTTCACCTAGAGCAGGTTGCACAGGAACACATCCAGGTGGGTTTTGAATATCTCCAAAGGAGACTCCACCACCTCTCTGGGCAGCCTGTTCCAGTGCTCTGGCACCTTCAAAGTAAAGAAGTTCCTCTTCATGTTCAGATGGAGTTTCCTGTGTTCAAGTTTGTGCCCGTTGCCCCTTGTCCTATCACATACACCACTGGAAAGTGTCTGGCCTCATCCTCTTGCCACCCACCCTTTAGATATTTATAAGCATTGATGAAATCCCCTGTGCTATCTAGTATCTTACAGACTCTACACTCCAGCAGGGCATAGGAGCAGAGGGAGAAGGCAATGGTCTCTCTAACATTCAGCTTGTTACCTGCTATGATGCTGATCCGTTCAGCAGAAAGTTATATCCACAGTCTGTATTTGTAGATTATTCCTTCTTAAGCACGCTAGTCTCCTTTGTCACTCCTGAAGATTATAGCTTTTTTTTTTGTCTGGCCCCTTTTCCAATTTGCTCAGTATTTTAACTCTAAAATTTGCCCACCAACATATCCCTGCAGTTGAGCTTTAGTACATTGTCTTCACATTTGATTTGATTGATCTTTACAGAATAAAGTGTCCATCTATGAAGATGGTACTCTGGTAGATCCAGAACAGCCCCTTGTAAAAATCTTGCTCAATACAGCCTTCCCTTTTAAAAGGGATACCAATAACTATCCCCACACTGTATTTTACAGGCTTTTTTTATATCTGCCCCCATAACAATTCAGGGAGACCACTGTGCCATCATTCTTACCGGCACAGTTGGAAAACTCGGCAAAGGAAACAAAGAATAGTTTGAATTTGAGCATCACCCAAGAATGCCTGCTCTGCTCCAGCCCTCCAATCATTCACAAAGTTGAAAGGGGTCTTAGAGATATGGGAAGGAATGTTTTAGGAATTGGAGGCTGTCGTGAAGAAAAAGCAAAACATTGGAAAGAGGATTTACATGCCCTAGCAAATGAAAACTATTAACTATATACTAAAAATACAAGCCAAACAGCATATTACTCAAATTGTTCACAAAGGAATCACTATAAGACAAGTTATAAACAAAAGTTAAAAATATTCAGGCATGTTCTACAGTATCTGAAAAAGCATCAAATGGAATTTTTCAATGGTAATTGAGTTTATGGAATAACCTCAATATTCCTAATATTTTTTAAAAATGGCAAGTAACTTTATTACTAACAGAATATAAGACATACAGTATGACTGGGGTGTCGCTCAATGCAAATCTGCCTTTGGACAAGCACGATTCCAGGTAAGATCCAAATGTAATTCAGTTTATGAGTGTTACATTAATGATTTTCAGTAATATTTTCTATGCATAACATTGAATATTAAAATCCTGCTTCTCTAATCAACTCCTACCTAATCATGTCTTCCAACAGCTGTCTGTCATGCTGAATCCAGTGGAATTAGGTGCAGGAATAACAACCCCTTGTTTCTGCAGTTCACGTAAAACATCTAATATTGAATCCAATTCCACCCGAAATTTCTCCAGTTCTTGATTCTTCCGCTGTGCCAGTCTTCGCCACTTCTCAACCTCACAGGTTTGCCTTACATCAGTAAGATGTTGTGTTAGTTGGGCTGCCTGCAAATTAGAACCAAGTAAGTCAGCATTGTGACTTCCTAGTCAAATACTCCGGCAATGCCGCCCCTTTGCAAAGATCTGCCACTTCGTTACATCTGATGCTCAGTCTCAAAGCCCAATGCTCACGTTAAGTGGAAACAATTTGTTCTGAATATTAAAAAAAAAATCATTCTGATAGCAATCAATTCCTTTAAATATTTGCATTAATGACAGAAGGGTAGAATCCATTACTGACTAATGAGCCTCAGGAGAATTTAACTTACCCTTTCCAAAGCAGCAATTAGAAGTTTGAATATTTAAGACAAAGCTGAGCCTATAACATAAACCCCTCTGTAATCAAAATTAACCTTTTGAATTGCCATTTAAATGTGTTAATTAAAAAAACGCTTTGCAAGAGAAACAAACCAAATCTGAATTACATGTTCTGGGCTACTGCTGTACTTTTAAAAACCACAGGTTCTATGAATTACCAGAAAATACCCTGTAGTCACAAAGCTGCTGCAGATAAAAGTTTGAAATAATTTTACATGAATCCATGGCATAATCCTATTAAATTACCCACAATAAAAAGTGTCACAAGATCTCAAAATCTCCACACCAGTATTATTTGTGATAGATTCTTTAAGGAAAGCTCTGTCACTTAAAGGCCACAATGATTGCATTTGTAGTTTGATAGTAAGGATAAGCTGTTATTTCCTTGTTAATTTTTCTACACTGCTCAGTTCGTTAATATTCAGTTGGGGGACTGTTCAGTGCTCCGCTGCAGATGATTAAAGGTGCAAAACTAAGACAAACAAAACCCAAAGCTTAATACATAACAGTACATAATACCACCAGGAAAGATGAAATTTCTTAGTAAATGTTGCGTATACTACTTTTTCTATTTTTTTTTTTTTCCTAAATTACAAAACAACTTAGTAAATACTATAGGTTAGGTAATGAATTCAGTGGAGATAGATCACAGACTAGGCAGCAGCAGACACTTTACAGAAATGGTAAAGAAATTCTCACATTATACAAAAGCAAATTAATAGCATAAAAAAGTAACTGTATTACAGTTGCCTTTAGCAGGACAGAATGTGAACAAAAATAATAAAATCATCAGTGGTGGCAGGGTTTGTTCTTAATCCAGTGACTTGTTTTATGCACAGCTCTTTTTGGGAAGAAAATGACGTATCTGATGTAGAAACGTATGAGAATAAACCTTTCTATCACAATTCTGTACATAAAAGTGTATTCCTTGAGATCTAGTTTCAAAACTGTAGAACAAACCCCACAAACTAAGAACTACTACAATTTTGATGATCCTCCAAGTCCAGCTGCCCTTCCTTGATTTCATATACGTAAGTAAAGCCTAAGTTAAAACACAAAAGACAGGCTTATATTTAAGTGATGAAAGTGTTGAGAAAAAAAAAAAAAAAAAAAAATAAAACAAAAAAACATTTCCAA
>VYXH01009515.1:456716-480886 GCA_013397275.1 Burhinus bistriatus
GCGACAAGGAGCAAGAGGAAAGGGGGGGGGGGGCATAAATCAATGCAAAACTGTTTTACCCATTCAAGGGATACGTATGTCAGATACTAGAAGGTGTATCACAAAGATCCAACCTTCAAAATCCAAATTTAGTTTGTGGAGGATAAAGGCTTTTTTTTGTTGCTGCTTTGGGTATTAAAACCAGTATATGGTAGACTGCTACCAGATGTTTCTATACTTTTAATGCAACTTTTCTGAACGGGACTTCTAGGACTAGAAAATAAAATCAACATTCAGTTGAGGAATATATCATAGTTTAACAAACTCCGCGTTACAAACTCTCTTCAATTTTTCAATAGCTAGCTTTCATTGTGTAATTGAAACATGAAATAACTGAATGATACAAAGGACTTCCAGAGGTCACGTGGTCCGACCCTCTGCAAAAGCAAGGCCTCCTTAGATCAGGCTGCGAGGAAGTTATGCACCTGATACGCGAGTCATGCACAAGTAATCTTAATTACCACAGCGAGGAAGTGCTGACTAGCACTGCATCCATATTCACTTGCATCACCAGGCACCAAAGACAAAACCGTGGCTGTCTCAAAAAGTACTTGCCTCCCTCCAGTGTGGGCTAAACGAGCCTGTACAAATACTATAAAATTACAGTTAAACTGATAAATTGCTCTTGAGAAATAAATGCAGATATACTCTGGGGTACCTTTTGAATTTCTTGCTCTCTTACTGCATGTCTGGTCTCTATATGCCTGATTTTCTTTTCCAGGCCCAAGAAATGTTTCATTTCAGGAGTCTGGCTCTCCTTAGCCTCTCTCAGTTCTTCCAACAATTTTGTCACCTATGGTTTGAGAGAATTGATGAAAATTGTTATCATTGTGTTAAGCAACGTGTAAACCAGATTCCTTTCAAAGTGTTCTTGCATTATTTAATCGGTCCATTCAAAAGCTGCAGAAAGGAAGACATAAAAGAGAAATCTCCTTTATTCAAAAGCTTAAACAGGGGTTCGAGGACTTAGATTAGGATCTTTCATGTGTAAGAAGTGGCCTGAGGATATGAAAATTTAGTCCTTTTTGATAAATCCAATCCTGTTCATAACATGTTATGAAGTGATTATTCGCAGTCAATTTTTATACTGCTAAACATACTAAAAAATTAATAGAGAATATTATGGTTAGATATTCTTACACAATCCCTTCTCACACCCTGGATAAAGATCAAATATAAAATAGACCAGTGTATCGCTAAGGAACAAATTAAGAAGAGACATGCTGCTAACAGACATGATTACAACCCCCCTTTGGTCTAATAATTGCCAGGTCAAATCTCAAATCAACACTACCAATGACTTACAACTAATTTCCTAATCCTCCAGAAATTCAGGTAAGTTTTCTTATAAAGCTCTACTGGTTTATTCTCATTCTTTGCATATTTTAAGTAACTTGGTATTTCTTCATTTAACATCCAAAGTCTTTTGTGGTCACTTTCTTAATGTGTATAAGTAAACTAAAGTAAAAGCACTGAAGTCTTTATCCTTTATTATAACCCTTAGCTCCCCTTACCCAATATATCTGCGAACCGCTAACCCTCTTCAAGCACTCAGCCGTCCTTGTCTCTCTGCTGCTGAATTCAAGTAGCTGGAAGCACTGTGTACTTCATAAGGCATTGTCACTCTTACTGAGAAGTGACTCTGAGGTGGCTTACTATTATTTCCATTTTTTAACATGGTTTTCTAAAATCACAAGGCCTATATTATTACATTTTTGCCTGTCCATTACTCCAGCAGCTTTGAGCCTGTGGACCAATTTCAGCCATGTTTGTCAGAGGAGCAGAAGTCTTAGTTTCATAAGGTCTCTGAAAAGAAGTGTCTGCTGCTTGTCTGCAAAGTTGCTGCACAGAAGAGAAGGGCTGATGCGTGATCTCAAGTACATAATCAAATACAAGAAACATTGATGCAGGAAAGATGTGATGAGGGGGAAAAAGCCCCAGGAGAGAATGGGTTCCATACATTGTGCCAGCAACAGAACTATGTTAAATACAAAGCTGTCCTACATGCAAGCTGTTATACAAAAGAAGTATATGGTTAATGAAAAACATCCATGAACAGCATTTCTGAGATAAGTATTCAAATAACAATCTTCCCATGAGCCTCAGAAAGAAGTTTGCCTTTTTTGAGGTACCACCATTATAGACAGAGGTCTCTCAATCGTATTACAAATGGTAGTGGTTTTCCCTGTCGTGACCAATTACATTTGCAGGTTTGGTTGCCTTCATTTTTCAGCTCAACTTATTTAACCATTTAATGCTTAAAATGTATTTTATAAGCAGCACAGCAATCACGCTAGACAGCAAAAGCAAGGCTTTACTTTGACATTTCTCTTTGTAACAAAGGCACTCTGTTACATTTCCTTAAATGCCAGTGCCCTGAACTCAGCCTGTAACACATGGGTGAGCTAGGATGATCATTCTCTTAACCGTCACTGTCATTAATAATCTGTAAAGCAAACAGTCATAGAAGAAAGAAACATGTTGAATAACATTTGTCTCATTCTACTCTCACCCTGTTTTCCCAGGAGGAAGTATGATATATATTGAGATCATTGGAGTGAAACAAGCTTTGTATGGAAAGGCAACATGTATTATTAAATTCATAATACGAACCCAGCGTCTCAGCCTTTATTCTGCAAATATAGAGCTTGTTTAATAGGAGATCTTTTTTCTCTCCCTACAAACCCTCGCTTTTCTATTAATACTTCATAACAGAGGGGGAATTTTGCATGGATAAGATAAATACTGACTAAGTTTAGTGAGATTAAGATTAATTATATTAAGTATGTACTAAAATACATACTGATACTTCTCTCATTTATTCTAAATAAGGGCAGCAAACAAGATTAAACACCTGGAGTTCTCAGTCCCTTACAGAATAGGAGAATTCTTTTTAATAACTCCTGCAGGTTAATTACTATATTATCAAAATGAAGTTAAAATTAGCAATGTTCATACCTCAAGGAGATGGTGAATTAAGCATAGGCACAATGCTAAGACAGGCTATATCCTCCTCCTGAACAGGAGGTGATAAAAAAAAAAAAAAAGAGAGAGAGAGATTGGCAGCACTTTAAGAACAACAAAAGCATAGCCAATAGTTCGAAAAGCTTGAGCTAAAAGACAGACAGCAATTTTACACACTTAATCCAAAAATGAAAGCATGAACAAGTGTAATTTTTCGATTATATGCTATCAATAGAAGCAGAACATTAGGGAAAACCTAGAATACCTCTCTGAAAAAACAGTGAATTTCAGAAGAACTATTACAACTAACCTTCTCTTCTTAAGAGACCTCAAGTTTCATAGATATCAAAGGAGAAAACCATGATATAATTGCCCAAGTCAGTTTTATGGCAATGAAGGATGAAAAAAGGAAGGCTTTATCTAAACAAAGAATTTGAAAACAATAATAAAATATCCTCTTAATAAAGAAAAAGGCCTGTGGTCTATTTACGACCCATCACAACTCTCCAAGAAGAGGCTATGAATGCTTGGATTAACCTGCTGATCAGTTTTCATACAGAAGTCAGACACTTCTAACATTAGAAATAATAATTAAAAAAAAATAAATCAAAGGCAGTCAAAGTTCCACCTTGTGTTCTGTGTTGTTCTCTTGTTCATGTTAGAAAAATATATTGCACTCTCAGGTATAATTGATGTAGAAGCAACTGAGAAAGATACTGTTTCTAAGATCTATTTTACTATATAATTTGAGGCTTTACAAAGATGAAAGTGAAAACTCTTTTACTAGAATGAGGTACCCCCAATCCAAATTTAAATGTACCTCCTTTTGTAGGAGTTCCTCTCGCATCTGTGAAACAAGAAGAGCTTCCTGATGTCTCTGTTGTTCACTGATTTGTTCTTGGAGATGTTTTATTAATATCTAGAAAAAGATTAAAAATAGTCATCATTAACATAAAAAACCATGACAACATGTGAAAACCTATACAGGAAAAACACACCAAAAATATCAAAAATCAAGTATTGTAGTACTACAGGTATAAGTGATGCACTTATTAACAATACTACCTCTAACACATGTGCACATGCGCTATTTAACAATCCTCCATGTGGATTGTTAAATAGCACACATGTACATATACAGTATATCAAAACAAGTCTCAATCTTCAAGTTACTTTCCCCAGTTATAAAAAGTTCTGAAATAATCAGAATGCAATAGCTCTTTCTACCTTCATACCGTGTGTAAAACTTCTCCCAAAATTTTAATGCACAGATATAATCACAGGCCCAGGTCCTCATGGGGGGACTTCAACCACTCTGATACCTGCTGGAGGAACACCACAGCATGGCATAAGCAATGCAGGAGGTTCCTGGAGAGCACTGATGACAACTTCCTGACCCGTGATAGAGCAGTCAGTGAGGAGAGGTGCTCTGTTGTGCCTTAAACTCACAAACAAGGAAGGGCTTCTTAAGGGATGTGAGCATCAAAGGCAATCTTGGCTGCACTGATCATGAGATAGTGGAGTTCAGGATCCTGAGAGGAAGGAGCAGGTCAAGAAATGTGACCACAACCCTGGACTTCAGGAGAGCAGACTTTGGCCTCTTCAAAGCTCTGCTTGAAAGATGGGATGGGGCCCTGGGGAGGATGAAGGGCCCAAGAAAGCTGCTTGACATTCAAGGATCACCGCCTCCAAGCTCAAGAGCAGTCCATCCCAACAAGCAGAAATTCAGTCAAAAATGCCATCAGACCTGCGTGGATGAACACAGAATTCCTGGCAAAAACTCAAACATTAAAAGGAAGCATACAGATGGTGGGAACAAGGACAGGTAACCTGGGGAGGAATATAGAGACACTGTTTGAGCATACAGAGATGTGGTTAGGAAAGCCCAAGCCCACCTGGAATTGAATCTGGCAAGACTGGCAAAGGCAACAAGAAAGGCTTCTGTAAGTACCTAAGTGGCAAACAGAAAACTAGAGAAAATATGAGCTTGCTGATTAAAGGGGCAGGGGCCCTGGTGACCCAGGACATGAAAAGGCGGAGGTACCGAATGCCTTCTTCACCTCAGTCTTTACTAGCAAGACTGGCCTTCAGGAATCCAAGGCCTCAGAGACTAGGGGGCAAGTCTGGAATGAGGAAGATACACCCTTGGTGGAAGAGGACCTGGTCAGGGAATACTTATGCAACCATGCGTGCTGAGGGCAAACGTCACTCCTCCCTCCAAAAAGGGCAAGAAGGAGGACACAGTGAACTATAGGCTAAGTCAGCCTCACCTCGATCCCTGGAAACCTGGCAGGCACATGAAGGACAAGACAGTGATCAGGAGTAGTAAGCATGGATTCACAAAGGGGGAGCCATACTTGACCAACCTGATAACCCTTTATGATGAGGGGAGAGCAGTGGATATTGCCTACCTGGATTTCAGTAGTAAGGCTTTCAACACTGTCTCCCGTAAGATACTCATAGAGGAGCTGATGAAATATGGGTTGGATGAGCAGACAGTGAGGTGGATTGCAAACTGACTTAAATGGTTGGGCCAGAGGGTGGCGATGAGCGTAACAAAATCTAGTTGGAGGCCAGTAACTCAAGGGGTGTGGGTGTGTGTAGAATTGTCAATTCTGGGTCCAATCTTGTTCAAGATCTTCGTTAATGACCTGGGTGATGGGGCAGAGCATACACTCAGCAAGTTTGCTGATCCCATAAAACTGGAAGGAGTGGCTGATACACCAGAGGGTCATGCTGCCATCCAGAGGGACTTCGACAGGCTGGAGAAATGGGCTGGCAGGAACCTCATGATCTCCACCAAAAGGAAGTGCAAAGTCCTGCTCCTGTGGAGGAACAACCCCAGGCACCAGCATGTGCTGGGGGCCACGCAGCTGGAAAGCTGGTGGACACCAAGTTAACAAAAAGCTAACGGTATCCTGGGCTGCATTTGCTGTGACTGTTGCCAGCTGGTCAAGGAAGCCACCTTCCCCTCTACTCACCTCTGGTGAGGCCACACCTGGAGTACTCTGTCCACTTCCGGGTTCCCCAATGCAAGAGGCATTGAGCTAATGGATAGAGTCTGCAAAGGGCCACTAAGATGATGAAGGGACTGGAGCACCTCTCATATGAGGAAAGGCTGAGAGAGCTGGGACTGTTTAGCCTAGAGAAAAGAAGGCTCAGGGGAATCTCATCAATGTTTACAAATATCTGAAGAGAGGGTGCAAAGCCAAAAAAGGTTGAGAGCCAGGCTCTTTCCAGTGGTACCTAGCGACAGGAGAAGCAGCAAAGCGCACAAACTGAAACACAGGAGATTCTGCCTGAACATAAGGAAAACTTCTTTACTGTGAGGGTGACCAAGCACTTGTTTGGGCCTCTAAGCCCAGAGAGGTTGTGGAATCTCCCTCCTTGGAGATATTCAAAAGCCATTTCAGCACAGACCTTAGCAACTGGCTCTAGATGGCTCTGCTTGAGCAGGGGGGTTGGACATGATGACCTTCTGAGGTCCCTCCCAACTTCAGCCATTCCGTGTTTCTGTGAATACAGTGGCAGAGGCCCACTTTTGAAACAACAGATCCTACTTCAAGGAAAGATGAAGTTTATGGATATCTATATGTAATGAATGTATCTACTGTATCTTACCTCTTGTGTTGCAATTCTGCTATTTAGTTCAGCTACTTTAGAAGCAGAATGCTCCTTTGCATGCTGGCAAAGAATCTTCTCCACATCCCTCTGATGGGAAGCTTTCAGAGATGCAATGTACTCTGCCGTGTCTTCCTGTATCCTAAACAGATTGAGAGAAAAATAAGATGTAGTAAAGCAGCTACAGACAGTCCTTTAAAAATGTGGCAAAGTTTCTTACCTGAACATGTGAAATATCAACAATGTTAAAGGTCTTTGAAACTTCATAACAAAAGCTCACAAGATAGCATCACCATTACTTCTGCTGCCGTGGAGGGATGACAGGGTGGGAAGCCTACAATGTTGGATATGTGCCTCATTTAACTAGAGGCAGCTAGAATGTGGAAAACTCAGCCAAGTGCCTTTTTTTTTTTTGGCTTTTTTAATTAAAAAAAAAAAAAAAAAGGAGAAAATAGATGCTGTTAAATCACAATTCTACTGTTCTATTTCAGGTATCTATTTTAGAACAGAATGTCTTGCAATCTAAATATGCCAATTTCCTCTACTTTGACTATGAAGGGATCTAAGGGAAATTGGATGAAGTGTAAAGTTTCTACAGTTGGTCAAGTAAATCCCACTGAAAGCATACCCCAGTTTGAAGGAAAGTACGTGTACCAAATACTAATGCACACGATACAAAGCATCTGAAATGCAACGATTTATACTGAGATCTTTTTACTCAAAACCATGACGAATTGTAGCATTAATAAAATGGATTAATATAGGCTTGCCTGTAGAATCACAACAGTGCACCACCAACAACCAAAAAAATCAAAAAAACCCCCCAAAATCAAAAACAAACAGTAAAAATGAAATTTACAGAGAACATTGGCCAAGTATCAGGTAGCTTCACACATGGCTGATACGTTAATGTGTCACTTCAATCCTGTATCAGCCAACACTTTAACAAGGTTTTTAAAGGAACACGTTGAGCATTTACCTTCGTATGTTATTCTCAGAATAAGCCAGTGTTGCTTGAGACTTCACCCTCTGCTGGTTCATTTCTATAGACAATCTTTCAAGCTCCTCTTTCAGCTGTACATTTTCTTGCAGAACTTCCGAGATATTAGAATCAGAAAAGGTATGTGGTTGGTATATTTTGTCATTGTTGAAAATGCTTAGAAAGGGTTCATTGTTGCTGGAATTCCTTTTATCTGTTGCTAAGGTATTCTTTTTCAAGATCTCTGTAGAGTTTTCCTTATTATCCATTTTATTTCTCAAATTATTATCAGACAACATCACCATCCTTTCTTTTTGAAGTTTCTCTACAGTTTTTGTAAGGTCCTGTATTTCTCTATTTTTGGTGATCAGTTCTTCATTTAGTTTTAACAGTCTGTCTTTTGTGTTACCTTGTTTCATTTGAGAATCTGTGGATTCTAAATCTTTGTTATTCTTTTTACTTCTGAGTTTTAATTGGGAATTTTGACTTTTAAGGTTTTCAATTTCTGTCTGGAGGCTTTTAACGGTGATCTGATGGGTCTTCTTTAGATTCTGAAGCTCCTGTTCAAGTTCTGTAGAACTGGCATTATCACCATTCAGTTTTGGTAATTCACTTATAAATTTGTAGGCAAGTAGTTGCTCAAGCTCTACAAGTCTTTGCTCGTACTGCATCTAAGGCAGGGGAGAGGGAAAAGGGGAAGAAAAAGTGGTTTCCTCAAGTGTACATTTTTTACTAGGCTCTTTTTATTATTCTCTAAAGTTCCTGCACATCTGAAGCAAGATTTCCTAAGCCAGGATACAGATTTGTATTCTTAACAACACTACTCAATCAGTTCAGAAATTAGTGAGTGAAAAACATGTGAAGCAAACTTAAGTCTTCTGTAAAACAGAATTCTCAAAACATTTACTACACATTAATCCTCTACTCACAATGAATACAGTAACTATGGGAAAGAAAATTAAACTGACAAAGAACTATTTCATTTTTATATAATTGTGTTCCCTTCAGATATTACCAACTTGGACAGGCAAAGTAAAATCTTATTTTAATATAGCAAGAAGTCTTCAGGTTTTTTAAAATCTGCCATTATGTATTTGCCATATGTCAGTTTGCAAACATTACTGTCATATGCCTCAAAATTGTACTTCACATTTTAAAAATAATCTTAAATTCTAACAGGACAGTCTTTTTTTAAATTATTTTTTAAATACAGAAGTATGAATTCAGAGACACAGAAACTTTCTTCCTAATGAGCTGAGGAAAACCTAACCCTTCTTAATAGCCTGGGTAGCCTCTGAGGAAAGCACAGTGAGTTATTCAAATGGAGAAAAGGAGGAACAACTGGCCAATGCTTTCCTTTCCTGCTCATTAAGCACCTGTGCAGTTCACCTGTCCATGAAGTAAAATGACAGATTTTCATGCTTCCTAACACAAGTCTTAAGATTCGCTATCATGTAATTTTTGGATAGAAAATTTAGTGTTCCCAGACGTTCCCCTCAAAAATGCCCCATCAGCAGACCTTTGAAACCACAGCTTTTGGTACGGCAGGGAATTAGGTAAGCAGCTACTCTGACCCACAGGCTGAAACCCCCTTATCTTAATTGTAAGAATTAAATCATTATGCCTCAAGAACTTGTCTTCTCAGTTTCAATGCTACTGTAACAATTTCAATGCTCTTTATATCTTAGGTGCTGAAGCTACTGAAATTCTGGTTACAAATTCTTTGACTATTTGTTCCCTTTAATGTGGTCTTGGCCTTCAGTTTTCACCGCTGCTCTATGTTAGACCTCTGTAACCTTACAACTGTTACTTGCAGAGCAGACTACTCAACAAGCCTCCAACTTTTACCTTTATTTTTTGAAATTGTTGTTCCATGGCACGGAGACTTTTTTTAGCTTCATCATCTTTACCTTCGAGTTCTGTTTCTAACTTTTTAATTCTTTTCTCCAAAAAATCAACTGTGTGTGTTTTAGCTGAAAGATCGTTAGTTTTCTCAGCAGCAGCAGCAGCATAAATCAAAGCAGGCAAGGAATTTGGATACCTTCTTTTTAGAATTCCTTCCATTTCTCTGATCTGTCAAAAAGAAAATTAAGTCAGAAATCAAAAAGAGTAACGATCTAATGAAAAGTGAACTGAAAGAAGTGACAGAATGTTAACAAATGTCATCCACTTAAGCTGGGTGAAGAATAAAAACTACAGATGTATACGCTGAGAATTCTTTACATTGTTTACATTTATGTTATTGTTTACAGAAAAGCAAGACTCATCATCTCTTACTGTTTACTTACACATCATCTTAAACAAAATATTGCTCTTGTCTTCAGATTGTCTTATGTCAAATAGACCTTTTATTTACTTTCTTACCACTTAAGTGGTACATGGCTCATATTCACATTCTGTTTTTCCAACTGTTACAGAGATATTTTATAACATTATTGAAATTATTCTCCCAATAACAGATTATATGCCTTTTATTTTGGAGTTGCCAACAAAATAAAACTAACACCTTGCATGCAAGACTAATAACAAGCCCCTCTCTTATATGTATTAGAATACTGCAGAGGCTCTTTCCCATTTGTCCCACATCCCCATCAAATGCAGCTGCCATTTCCTAAAATTCAGAAAGGCCGACTTCTTCCTGACTCTTCTCAGTAGAAACATGGATTTTAAGGTCTCTACTCCTCCAGTTTTCATGAATCATCTAGGAATCCAATAAAATTTAAACTCCTCTTGAATCAACTTGGTCATAAAGTTAAGGGGTTACTGAACACAGACAAGAGTCGTCTTAGAAGATAAACAGCAAGCTTGTGTGTGCGTTTGCCCTCTCGCCCTTTTCCAAGGAACTCTAAACAGCATTTTAATGTTAAAGAATTTTACGAGGGATGTCACTAAACAGCTTATTAGAACATAGTAGCAGAAGAGCCCTTTGTAAGTAAATAATTGTAGCTTTTTGTGTTGAGTGTGCCACAGCACAAGTTAGCATTGTATCATAGGGCTTCATTCAACGCTTTATCCTTACGAAAGGGCTGGTTAAGTGTTGTAAAAGACCTTTATCTGAAATAAAGGTTAAACAAAACACATTTCTATTAGTGCATACTTGTCGCTCAAGATCCTGAATTCTTTTAGCATCTGCTGCTCTGTCTCGCAAACGTTTCTTCTGTTGCACACACTGATCTCCAGCTTCAGCTCTGAGCTTCTCAACCTATCCAATTTATGAGAAAATAAACTGAAATACATGTTCAGAGACATTGTCTTGTAGTACACAAGTAAGCATTTCAAACGCACAAAATGTAATGGAAGTATTCTGCAACTCATAATAGTAATTTCTGTACTAACTGATTCTTCAGGTTCCTAAACTAAGTTACAGCTTCTTCAAGCCACTTAAGATCAAAAGGAGCTGAAACTAGCTACAGAAATCTAGCAGAGAACTTCAACTCTGGGACATTCTTGTCTTCAGACCAGTAAATCTACTTCTTTCTACCATAATTCCAGTATGCAGGCTTGCTTAATAAGCTATAATAGAAAGTAATACAGTATATTACATGAATTCAGGGTGAGTTAAGGAAATAGTTTGCGATTTGCAAGGCTATGCTCCGTGATGAGATATTGAAAAGCCCAAAAAGTAATGTTATGTTGTGCCTAAATAAATGCTGACTCCCAGGATCTGGGGAAGGAACTGGTTAGCTAATACTCATGCACTCCCACAAAGTCTGGCCATGAAGACTCAAAGCTTTAATCTAAAATTGAATTTCCTACCTTTATCAGCCACTATGATCACTGTACAGGGATATTATACCTTGTATAGTTGGAATTATTCCTATCTTGATTTCTCTCTCACATTGGCCATGTTAGCATAAGTAATGCTTTTATGCCAGCATAGTTTGACTAATTTGATTGTTTCTATGAAGTCAAAGCTCTTCATTGTTTTTAAACACTGGTCCATCCTGGAGAAAATGCAAATACAAATATTTTCTTTCTCAATAATGACATGTTTATCAAAGTTTGATATGGTGGTGTTTAAGGGATCTCCTTCCCTGGCTGCTCCTTCAGAGGCACCTCCTTTCACTTCTGATCTTTATTAAAGAATAAAACACCATGAAAAAATTCCAACATCATTTTATCACTGGCAAAATTCTTCATTTCTATGCATCTTAGGTCATAACCTACTGACAATCAGGCAATGCAAATCTCAGAACTATTTAAGATTTATGTATTAGTTTTGCTTGCTTTATATTTTTAATGTTTTGGCTTTTTCTCCCTACTATGGCAACCCGAGAATTTTTCTAAGAGAAAAAAAAAAAGGGTTTAGAACCAGTACTTAAGAGAAAAAAAAGAGTGTTGCCTATGCTACAATGGAGTAAAAAGGAGGAATAGAGAATGACAAGAGGGATGTTCCAAGTTGCTAATGTAACGATGTATTTCCTTCTCTTAGTGAAGGAATTTGCAGGTTTTAAGGAAACACACCCATTTCATTTCCAGAAGCATCATCAAGGTGTCCAATACAAGCAAAACCAGATTTTAAGCATTATGCACTTGCAATTCTCGCTGCATATGCAGTAATATCTATTTTGCATATAAAGACTCCACATCTGATTTAAAGCTTATAAAGAGTTTACATGTATTTTTCTTGGAAAAAAAAGGGATTATTATGGACAGAATTACATTATATTCATCACTAGAAAAGAAATAATTTAAAAAGTTTCAACTTCTTAGATAAAGCTAGATATTATCACCTCTAGTTTTAGTTTCTCAATTTCTTCTCTTGCATCTTTAAGACGGGCTGCATCTTTATCCAGAAGATCTTGATTTTCTGCATACCACTGAAGTCTTCTTTTCAAATGGGTAATTTCCTGTTTGTATGATTCTTCCATAACTTTAAATTCATAAGACTTCTCACCTACAAGAATAAAACACCTTTAGTATTATTTTATTAGTAATTATGTATTGAAGAAGTAATCAGTCAACACTATCCTTCTCAGTACATTACATATATTTAATAATCCTGTTATTGCAGTGAAGTTTTAAAACTGGACCTTAAATAGGATTTTAACTGCAACAGTATTTGAAAAAAACTTTTTTCTGTCATACATAGTAGTACTCAACCGTTCAGAGTTTACCATGGAATTTATTTAAAACAGAATCCCAGGAAGATCTATTCTTGATCACATTGTAATAAACAAATTTTCAGTAATAACATGGATGACTGTCATGGTTTGGGCCAGATTGGCCCAATCAGGTGGAACGACAGATGCTCTCTCTCCCCTGCTCCACTTCCGAAGGGAGGCAGGAGAGAGAGAAAAAAGAGAGACTTAAGAGTTTAGAAGAGGCCTAACTAAAAAGTAAACTTACTGAACAAAATTGGTCCTGTTTTACCTCAAACCAGGACATTGACAATATAGAATATATGCTTTGATATGTATTGACCATACTTCTCCCATTTAGGGATAAAGCATTTTGAGAAGAGATATGGAGGAAAAAAATTACAGCTCTTAGCACTTGTGATGCCTGATATTGGAAGTGAAAGAGTCCAACTTCTGGCCCTCTCCATTAAAAAAAGCTAAAGTCAAACAAGTTCTGATAAGAATGTTGAAGAAAAGTCACGAAGCATAAGTTACAGGTAAAACATGGGCAAGATCTAAATAGGAGACTAAGATGCAACATAGTAAACCTTTTCTTATGAACAGAGTTGTCACATAAATGGAATCATCTGTTTTCCATGCCCAGTGGGAGACGGGCAAGAAATGAAACTTAATAGGCAACAACAAAGGGTTTGGCTCTGTATGAGAAAAGGCTTGCTAATAGAGTGCCAAAGGTACTGTAGCATGTCCTTTACTGTATGCTTTTATTAGAACTTTAGACAGTATTTGAAAATGGTCTAGACGCATTTGACTAATATTTTAATAAGAAACAAGTTTTAATTACGTATTTATTTAGCGAAGCAAAATAGTAGGCCCAATTATTCAACAAAATGAAGGTGCTTTACCTGATGTGGATGCAATCTGGACTCTTGCTAAATCTCTCTCCTTCTTTGCTTGTCCCAAGTCTACCTCAAGAGCTTGCTTATCTTGTTTGAGACGTCTTATCTCTTCTTGTAATTTAGTTTCTTCCTTCTGAGTTTTAGAAAAAAAGGTAAGACATGAAAAACTAAACATACATCGTCATACAAAAAACCTGAACATGATTTTTCACCATAAAATGATTAAATCACAACAGTTGCATCAGACTACAGCAGCAATGAGGTTTTCTAGTTTTGGTATTATTCTCAGGCCTTGCTACAGCAGAGCACGGGAAAACTTAAGCTAAACATAAAAGAACAAATTTTTTTTTAATAAGTCTTACATAATTGTCTTAAAAGTAGAAAACATCAGCCTTTTGAGAGGGTCAGTAAAGAAAATGGCTTTACATGTCTTTACATATTTCTAAGACTTAAGACTATAGCTTAAATGGACAGATGTATTCTCTAACAGTTCATCTTACTACATTCTACTTCTCACCATTTTCTGCACACACTCTCTGTTCTCTTTGTTTATGTGTGATCACTATCAAACTTTAAGACTAAGTAGGAAGAAAGGTCTCAGTTAGCCTCTGGAGATGGAGGCCCTTGGTCCACAGGTACAGGGAGCAGCGGGGGCTGAGATTTTGGGGCCAGCCAGTAAACAGACCAAGTGTCTAGGGCCAGTAATGGCTAGCATGTGCGTGTAGTTGTGTCACTGCTAGGGAACTCTTATTCTGATCTGCTGAACAGGATCAGTCCATATACACTCCTTGTGTTTCCAACAGTACTGTTTGTATTTCCGCGGTGTGAGCAAAGGCACTGCTCTCTGTGTTATCTGTGTGCCTGACCATGTCAGTGCTGTCTGCGTTTCTCTCTCCAACTTTGGATCTTGTGTTCAGTCTCATTATAGGCTGGACCTAAGGACAAGGAAGTGTAGCAGAGGGCCTATGAGGTTGGAAACAGGGGAGCCCCTGGAGTCTTAAGAGGTCAAAGTCAGCTCTATCAGACCAGGAACACCTCTACTGGTCCTGAAGCTCACTGGGTTCAGATCCTCGATATCACCTACCTAACAGGTTTTTGTTGGAGGAAGCAGCTTTTAATTTCTGGTCTAACTATCACAGGAAGTATGTACCAGAACAGTCCCCACTCGCAGTAAGCAGAACAACAGAAGTTCCTGAAAACCTTTGATTTTAACATGAAGCTTACTAAACATCCTTCCTGAAAACCACAAGCATCTGTAGGACTACAAAAAAAGTTACATGAGTGAGTAACAAATGATTCTTTTCACTCTGGTGTTCTTTTCTAGAACTTACTTGGTACAGCACAGGGGTAAACACTCTTCTGGATTTGTCTTATGCAGAAAAGCTATAGTGGTATCACTACTTTCTGCAAGCTTGCACAAGATATTTCAGAATTGTCAGTAAACGTGGCAAGACTGCACTACTTTCAGTGAATCTGTGTCTTAGGGGATTTCTTCTAGAGTTCATCTGATGAGACATCTGTGATACACAAATGTGGCAAATAATAGAATGCTCCACTGCTTTCTTCATTTACATTGTTAGTCTGCAATATGGATGATTATCCGTTTTTTGTAAGAACACATGAAAACCAGACTTGGCATATACCTACCTGTGCTGCTCGAAGCTCTGAAATCAATTCTGTGAAACTGTGATTTCTAGCTGGTTCAGAATCCTGCACAATCCGTGACTGGATATTATTAGTCTTCTCTACCTTTTCTCTAAATGGTAACAGCAAAAACATTTATGCAATGCAGTGACTTGGTGTACTAACAGTGGCGTACTAAAAAACAAATATAACACCCCCCCTCCAAAAATGGTACTACAAAAGTCAATCTGTGCAAGCTTAAAACAAAGAAAGAAGCAACTATGTGGTACATCTTTACACCAAAAAATTCCACCTGTAGGGTGAAATCTGTTCACCTTGCACAAACTTGTCTGTTGGGACTACATGGGGGAGGGAGACAAAACCTACTCCGCCTCAGTGGAACTCATCTATGGCAAAGATTTGTAAATTAGAAATACACACAATTGCTAGGTTTTTTTCCCCCCCCTCATTACTAGCATAGCATGCAAATCTTACAGGACCTACAGTGCAGTGAATCCGATTGTTCCTCCACTACCAGGACTTCTTGTGGCCCATGATCTCCTGTTTATCTTACAGCAGTATCAAAACATTTTGACAAGTGAGCAGAGCCATAATACCAGAACAACTGCAGTATAAATATTACACTCTGATATGAATAAGAATATCTTAATTTTAGCACTGAAATAGTCCCCAAATGGAAGACTCTAGTCTTCCCACAGGTCTGCAAGATCAGCAAGAAGACTAAGAATTAAATGCCCATGGTCAACATGAATCAATTCTCAAAAGAAAAAACAAAACCACAAACTCAAGAAACGCTGGAAAACATGCATCTGACAGACTCCGCAGTGATTCTTCATAAATAAAAATAATAAACACAGTTGAAAACTCCAGAGATTTTAGGTTGGGTGTTTAAATAAGCCTACCTTACGGCTATTAATTCAGACATTAAACACTGATTCTCCTTAAACATTCGTTCCTCATTTTTTTTGTTTTGAATCTGTAGCTCTTTCATTTGTTTGTATAACCTCTCATTTTCCTAAGATGAGACAGACAAAGTTAAAGAATGTTCATAAATTACTGATTTATCCAGTTCAAAACCAATTGTCTACGACTTGTGTAGTTTGCCTACTGAAACAGTGGAAGCACACACTAAATGTTTTGTTACTAAGTTTCTAAAATGGATACCTACTTTCGTTATCTTTATGCTAAAGCAGTATACAGTGACCTCTACAATCTGTCCAAGTGTCTGCTCACTCTAGAAAACCTAGGCCAGTTCCTCTACAAAGCTGTCCCAACTATATTCTAAAAGGACATACACAGATGGGTGCTCAGCCTGCCCATGCTCCAATCCTGTGAACACAAACCATCACCAATTCGGGATGCTCACAGCTATAGTGGCAAGACATTGTGCCTATAACAAGAAATGCTGCTGAGCACCAGCTGGAAGCTGGTTAAACTAACCTATTTGATTTTACAGTTGCAAGTATTTAAAAGGATTATTAAGATTGCATTATCTATTTTTACACTTGACTAAGTAATAAAAATTGGTCATACTAATAAGGTTTCCTTGAAATCAGCTGCTCAGATGTTGTGAAAAACATCTTAAAAGCAGAATGCTCCAGATTTTTAATATTTCTTAAAAATACTAGTTTTCTACTACATTTGGGGCAGAAAGTCTGTGGTTCTTTATTGGCCATAAAGTGTTTTCCCAGTTCTCAACTGACAAGTCAGCATATTTTTACAATTTAGAACAGTTACATGGAATCATGGAAAATCTTACCCCAAAATAGACAGGTAAAAAACTTCTTAAACATGCAATACATGTTTGCCCTTCACACCTAAATTTCATCCACTTTTTAGATAGCAAGATAACAGTTTTCAACAAAAAAGTAGTAACCATTAAACAATTTTTGTTCTGAAACTGGCTAGAACACAGATCAATACGCTGTGCGTATACCTGTTGATAACCTTGAATAATGACCTCTTGATCTTCAATTTCTTTTTGTATTTGTGCCAGTTTTTCTTCAGTGACAGGAATTGTTGCTGTATGATGGGTCCATCTTTTTTCTTGAGTCAGCTCTTCCATACTTCTTAACTTTCAGAAAAAAAAAAAAAAAAAAGGACACACAATTAATAAGAAAGTTTTGTTAACAATATGGAATTCTCTACAAGACTATGCTTTTATAATATAAATAGGTCAGTTTTTTCATTAAGATATGAAAGCAGACCAATGAGGCAATCTAATTATTGGAGTTTTACAGAAGCATTACAAAACAGGAACAAAGTATAAAAAGTTTGGGAAAAGTTAACAAAGTTTTACACTCCCTCTTCTGTTCTTATGTATCTAGATAGGAGAGTATAGTGGAATAACTCTGGGAATATGCCATATAGACAAAACGCGACATTGAAAAATGCATCAAAAAAATAAACAATATCTCAACATATAGTATCTTATCTATAACAAGTGGTATCTGTTAATCTCTTATTAGTTTTTTTTTTTTTTTACCTAAGAGTCAGTTAAATATTTTCAAAAAACCTGCTGCAGAACTCTCAAAATAGCAAACTAAAGGAACTCAGGATACCATAAGTTTATCTCTATAGAAAAAAAAAAGCTCATGTCTTATGGGCAATAAACGTAACAGCAGGTATGCATTTACAAACTAGCAGCCTGTGTGTGTAAATCTGGATTTTCTGCTCATTAACAACTCAAGTAAAATAGCATTAATTTCATTTTCAGAAGCAATGTTTGTCCTGTTCTATAGTAATGGGATACAAGATGATAAAGTACCTTACTCTGAAGAACATAGTTTTCCTGACCCAACCGAGAAAGCTCTTTTTCATGCTGTGTTTTCAGCTCTACTATCTTTGTCTCTATTTCTTTCTCTTTTTGTGAAACCGTGCTGGTTAGCTGTTGAATCAAATCACGAGCTCTGTTCAGGTCTTCCTCTGCAACTTGCACTCGTTTTAGCAAATATAATTCTCTATCACAACTTTTGATAGGAGAAAATGATATATCCTAATAAAGAGAAAAATTCAGGGAAACATTACACTGAGTTGATTGTTTACCAAAAATTCGCTCTTTAATTTTATTTAACTGGCTTGTCTGGCTCTTGGCAACCGCATAAGGCACTTGGAAAAAAACCCCAAACCCAACATTCTAAAAGCAAAACACCCTGCATTTACTTTAATGAGCTACTTTCTCATTTCTGAAATACGTATGAGGAAAACAAGCCAAAAAAACCCCAAGAAACAAACACCTCTCATATAAGAGCCACTACATGGCTACCAGAATTATTCTGTTATGCATCTTACTTTTTGAAAAGCATTAATGACTTAGGTATTCAATGAATATATTTTTATATAGTTGATAAGGAAGAAGGAAAATCCATCATGGTACTGCAAATTCAGTCATCTTGGAGTCAGAAGATACTATTAAATATTCAATGAAATGCAAATAGAAAAAAAACCCCAAAGAGTAGTACTATGTAACATACATAACAGAATGCTTTTACTTAAAAGGTTTATTTAAAATTTTCCCCTTTCCTACCATAAAATAGTAATTCTTAGAAATTAATAAGCATACCAACTTTAAGTATATGGAACCACCCAAGTAATAGAATTATCCAAGCAACTGAAAAGCAGTATGATTATACTTGCATGTTTTAAAAGCAATAACTAGTATTTGACTAAAGGGAAGTCTTTATTCAATATTTCAGCATTTGCCAATCTTGTAATAATTATTAAAAGTCTTGACAAAATAGGCTCGCAAACCAGGTTGTACATACTATAGTTATGAGCATCACTGATTATTACTTACATGCTGATACTGCCTGCAATAATCCACAGCCTGGTGTCCAAGATTATTAACAACTGATTGGCCAGACATAACTCTGTTAATACTTCCCTTTGAAGTTGGTTCATTTGTTGCAGATCTTATTGTCCTAGTAGTAAATAAGGCTTCTTCATTTCAGCAGAAAGTAAAATAGAACAAAATTAAATTCAGAATTCAATGTCCTTTCAAAAAAATATATTCATGTGATCCACCCCTTAGGTGTATAATTAAAGTACTCTACAATGTGAATTTTGAATTAAATATAGAAACTTGAGAGCAATGAGACATTATGGAAAATGTTGTGGTTTTTTTTTTAAGTAAGGAACTAACAACAAGATAAAACAAAACCCAAGGGAACAACTGAAACAAGTAGCTGAATAATAAAACCTTCCTGAAACAAGGTTAACCTCAGTTCTCTGCTCGAGAAGTGGCCAGTACTCTAAGTATATAGAAATACAATATATTTCAAGCTATGGTGAAGGTAAGACACAGCAATTTTCAAAATGGACTTTAGAGTGCAGACAGCATACAAAGACATGCAACATCTATTTGCTGCATCAAGTAGCAACTTGACTGGAAATTAGAAATCAGGGAAGTTCCCCCTAGAGAGTAACTAACATACATGAAACTATTCACACCTTAGTCTTATGAAAGACAGATAATAACTACAACTGCTATTTCATTTCTGCCTATAGCAATTTAAGCTAAGAGCTCCTGCTTAGGAATGTTATGCCTGATAACAAACAGGCAATGATAATTTTCCAAATTTAATACTTTTTACATTTCTCACACTACCCCCTCACAAAGGTGCTCCCTTAGCAATGATGATTAAGGGACTTTTTGATTCAATGCCATTCTCTTTCTGGCTACAGAGGTCCCTGCAGAATGCATCCGGGTGAGATTAACTTCTGAAGTCTCCTGAAACTGCCATGGAGAATGGTTATAGCTAGAGAGGGAAGAACATATTTGAAAATGAAGCTAGTGGCCTCATTTTCTTGGGTCTTTTCATTCACTTCACCACCTCCATCTGGCTGTACACCCTCCTCTTCTCCAGAGAATGGCACAGCAATGCACTGAAGAACTAAGGTCCCTTAGTTTGATAGCTGCCACTGAAGCATCTCCCTAAAATGGGCAACATAATCCTAAACTGCTTCTCCTAACACTACTTGCAGGGTTTTCAAAAGCATTACATGCTAGAAGTGTGCTAAAACCTGGGCGTCGGTTGAGTTATTTTCCCCTGGCTCAGGGATAGCAAACATCATCTGCAAAGATGCTAAGCTGAATTATCTCATGAAACTCTTCAGGCTTCACCCAAAAAAAAAAAAGTTCAGTCCTGTACTTGCAACTAAGCTTTCACAGAACTACATTGGTATTCTCCTTTCTTCAGCGTTACAAGAGACATGAACAGAAAATAGGACTTTCTTTTTAGTGCTTTCTTTGTACTCTAGAAAAGCAAAGATAAAAAGAAGCAGCTGAGAATAGAAATTCAGCATCACACACAGAAGTTAGTGTGTCAGCAAAACTTTGCATTTACTGTAACTTGTAGATACTTATTTTTGAACATCAGCTTTTTCTATTGTTCTGGTCCTACTGGTGAACAATAGGTAAGTCTCGACCATAGCGATAGTACATGTGAGTGGAAACGAAAAAAGACTACAGTGCAAAACTTTAAAAGTCTCTCTTCCAGGAACTTCATGCTGATACAGAAAAAATTCAGCACTTAACTGAGTTTGGGTTTAGGTTTCTTCTACAACATTTTGAAATGTGGGGTGTTTTTTTTCTTTTTCTTTTTTTTTTTTTTGATGTGAAGAATGAACAACAAAGCTCTCTGACTCTTAAAACTCAGACTTGTTACAATAGAATTACCTTTAGATCTTGCTCTATCTGCAGGACTCTTGGCTTTCACACTGGTCTTTTTGAAAGTTTCTTTTGCAGCTTTCTTTTCATTAGCTGGAAAAGACTGTTTTGATAGTGAAGTGGGTTTCCCATACCCAGAACTTCTAACCACCCCATGAGGACCATATGGAGATTTCTTTTTATGTAAAGGTGCTGGACTTCTTATATTCTTGTATAACATTGGTTTAGTTGTCATTGATTCTGATCTTTCGTTCTTCAAGGAATAAGATCGAAGAGCCTGTGACAGAGCACATTTGTTTAAAACAAGTTTTAGGCTCTACTGTGATGTGAAGGTAGCTTTCACTACTAAAAGAACATAGAACCAGTTACCAGAATTACACAGCTGTAAGACTCAGGGCAGCAGAAGTGTTATTTTTAACCAAATTAATAGCATGTCATTTTGCAGAATTTTACTACTTCAGAAGTATACGTAGTGCAAGTATTTTGTACTGGCTCTGGTTAATTGTCCTGGGAAGTTGTACAACATTACAGAATCTTTAGCTTATCAAAGCAGGTAGCTCATGACTAAAGGCTAATCACAGTAAACACAGAAACCCAGCGATGAAGAGAGAAACAGTGGTAGGCAGAGGAACCCTACTAAACCTGATAATTGAAAACAGAGCATGCAACTCCTAAGGCCAGCAAATGAGGAAGCTTAGCCTGTTGGCCCTGGTGGGAAACCCACCAGGATGAATCAGCCAAACAACCTCTCTGCCTGCAACGCCTTGCAGACAGAAGTAGTGATTGCCTAAAGGAGCGTAGGGCTAATTTAGGGATGCAGGCAGAAGAGAATTTAGGGATGCAGGGATTTCGGATTGTGTAAATCTTGTTATGGAATGTTTGAGAGGATTGCGAAAATGTGCAGAACTTACGGGACATTTAGGAAAAGGACAAAAACTAGGTGAAGGGAGAGATTAAGGTGGATCAAGTAGGAACAAGTGTGGGAAACAGAAGGAAAACAAGAGTAAAGAAAGTAGTGACATGACCAGGTTGCTGGTCAGTACAATTCTGTGACTAAGCCCTACATTGATCATTGCAGTCTCTCCTATATTCTTATTGAACTGTATTTCTGTCCTCTCTGTAGGTATGCTCTCTATTCTGAGCCTGTGTGTGTTTAAACATGTCCCCCCAGTAGGAACATGTGCTCAGACTCACTACTAGATTGAGCTGGGGACATAGAACTGCTATAGCCTTGCACATATTCAGCTGAGACAGGAAGAACCCTGCTGGTCCCAAAGTCCGCTGGATTTGGCTACCTCTAACAATAGCAATGGTAACATGTGAGTTTCAAGAAAGACAGCAAGCGTCTCAATTTCTAAACATCAGAGCATAATCAAATGACAGGTTGTCTAAAAATATATACATTTTAAATGTATTTCCATATAATAAAAATCTAGTTGATATTACTTACTTGCTTAGTTTTGCTGCCTTGTGAAAGTGGAGAGTCTTGTACTAATTTTTCTCTTAGTACATCAGGCTGTACTTCACTGGTCTGAATTTCTTTCTCAGTCACCCTCTGAAAGTTACCATCATTCACAGCTGTCTGCAGACAGATGCCCTCTTCTCTGTTAAATTTTTCAAATAAGTTTGTCTTCCAAACTGTATTATTCTGGTACTCTTTAAAGGGCAAGTGGCTGGCGAGTTCATTTGCTGTGCTGCCTACCGGTTTCACAGGACTACAAGAGAAAGGAACGAAGTCATATATAATAAGACTTTTGCTCTTTGCTTTTCTATCACTCTGGAAAAAGTGGGCCATTTTTCCTTTAGGTATCAGCTGTAATGACTGCTTGAATTTGAAAGAGCCACTAGGCTCCTTTTAAGAACAACCTGGCATATTTAGTTGTACAGATTCACTCCCACGCTGTGCAACAAGAGGCATTTCCCATCAGCGGCTGTTTTTGTGGAGGTACCACACTCAGCTACAAGATGAACACCTGCAAGCATGCAATTATCGCTAATAAAACAATGAATGGTAATTTCTGCTGGGTGCAGCTAGGTGATAAGCTCCCAAAGCACGTTTGCTAAGCATAATCTATTTCTGACAGTTCCAGGGTCTGTGCTTTATGCTCTAGATGCAACAGTTGGAGCAAACCAGGAGGAGGTATGGAGCACAAGTTAGTAAGAACCACAAGAGTAAGCAGAATAAGAGGATATGATCTAAGATTATGGAGGCTGGAGCACTAGGATACGATGTGGGCTGAAATCCACGTATGGGGGAGAGGGAAGAGCAAAAGACTGGAAAAACAGAGATCCTAGCTGTGGTAGGTGTGAGAGTGAGGAACACTCCTCCAAATGATTTGGCAAACATTGCTGCTTATCACTCAAACAAAGTTTGGGAATACCTGGTCAAAACCAATTAACCCTGTATATTCATTTTACAATTCACTGCAAATGCCATAATGCCAGTGCAAGACATAATGCAATTTCAGCATTTAATTAGGGAAAAAGACACGAGTTATTTAGTAAGCTGTTTTTCACAAATAGATAATAAACTTCAGTTATTACAATTCTAAAATGCATTCTGAAATAAATACCTTTTGGTCTCCACATCAACACTTCTGATATTACATGAATGTCCTTTAATCGGTTTCATCAATTCTTCCACAGTAGGTAAGTCTAATTAGTGCAAAATAGAAAAAAAAAATTAAAAAAACCCCATCCTTAGAAAAAGTATTTGTAAAAAGGACAACATTTACGAATGTTTCATAAATGGAGTATTAAAGATATTACCAGTTGACTCATTTTAAACGCTTGTACAAGTCATGCCTGCCTTTGAGGTATTTACCTGATTCAACAGTTGACATGTTTTTTGAATAGATGTCGTTATTTTGTGAAACATTTTCCACTAAGCATTCTGAGACTGCCATTGCAGAATTGTGCAGTTTTTGCTCATCGGTGTCTCCCAAAGACTGATCAATATGATGGTATGCTTGGTGTAACGCTTCGATGTCACTAGTGGTTTGTCCATAGGAAGTGCCTGTGAAAAACGCAGGCTCATTAGAGACACTACAGGATTTTCTGTTTTGGGAAACATCTCACTGGAGCCTGTCTTTCAGTTACTAGCTTGGTCTATTATGCAGCGAGAACAGTGATTTTCATTATGAAAAAAAAAATCAAAAAAAAATCTCATTTTTTACTATAAAAGTAAACAGTTGCCAAGTTAATCAGTACATACTAAATAGTCTCATCTACAGTTTGTATGCCTCTCCACCCCTCTCCTGTCGAGGGCAGCCTGGTCT